>VDFB02131549.1:0-22354 GCA_007258455.2 Sequoia sempervirens | reverse complement strand
AAAGTCTCATGTGGAAGGGTGGGTTTTTTCATCACTATGTCATTTGAATGGCTTGGGAGATTTTGTGTTCGAGTGATGAAAATCACCGCTCAAACATAAAGAGTGATGGTCTCTCAAACATGATTAAGCCTTATCATTTTCGAATGCATGAATTCAAAATTTCATCACTTTTCCTATGATACGCTTGAAGATCAAAAGAAACATAGAGTGCAAAGGAAATACATTGGGAGAAATCGACTTAGGAAACATTCATGAAATGAATACAAAAACCCTAACAAAAATTGGACGTGATATAGAAAGAATATGGAAAAATCGTGTAAAGAAAAAGAGGGAAACTAGGGTGCGAAGTAAAAAGCACAGAACAAGAGTAAAGAACATGGCACGACATCAAGTCTAGGAAGTGAAATAGATGTAAAAATAAATCTAAACCTAAGTAGAATGCAATGTGGTGAAATGTGGAAGAGAGACTACAAATTTTTCTTTAAAATACAAATGACAAGAAGAACTCAACAAAGAAAGAAAAGAAGTGACATACCTGAGAAAAGAGGTCCAAAACCCTAGCTCAAAAGTGTGAAGAAATCTTTAAAACACAAGTTTTCTTTGGTCTAGAGATCGCCCAACACATGGAGGAATGAGAGAATGGTGATTATAATGAAGTCAAGTTAACTTAAAATCAATTTTAATTGATTTAAAAGTGTAATAAATGAACTCAAGTTGTGCATTGATGAAGGTACGAACTTTGGAGGGAAAACTATGAAATATGCACTGGCGGTGAAAATCACTGTCGGTGCATAAAAATGACTAAGTATAAAAAAATGGTGCACAAGTGTTAAAAATCAGCACTTGTGCATATAATAACAACTTTGAACATAAATGCACAAGCACTAAATATCAACACTTTTGCACTTGTACTTAGAAAATTTTGCAAACTCAACATGTAGGAGCACTAAAAATCAATGCTCCAACATGTTTGCCAATTTTCACAACTCCCAAAGGTTGGAAGCTGACAAATATGCTCGTTTCGAAGGTTTCCAAAAGACAGATGGGGGAGGACACTCAAATGGACATACCTGAGAAAAGAGGTTTGAAACCCTAGCTCGAAAGTGTGAAGAAATCTTTAAAACGCGAGTTTTCTTTGGTCTGGTGATCGCCCAGCACATGGAGGAATGAGAGAATGGTGATTAGAATGAAGTTAGGTTAACTTAAAATCACTTTTAAGTGATTTAAAAGTGTAATAAATGAACTCAAGCTGTGCATTGATGAAGGCACAAACTTTGGAGGGAAAATTGGGAAATATGCACTAGTGGTGGAAATCACTATCGGTGCATAAAAATGACTAAGTATAAACAAAAGTGGCACAAGCGCTAAAAATTAGTGCTTGTGCATATAAAACTGAATTTGAAAAAAAAAATCACAAGCACTAAAAGTCAGTGCTTGTGCACTTGGACTTAGAAAATTTTGCAAACTCAGCATGTAGGAGCACTAAAAATCAGCGGTCTGACATGTTTGCCAATTTTCACAACTCCCAAAGGTTGGAAGCTGATGAAGATGCTCATTTTGAAGCTCTTTGAAAGATGGATGGGGGAGCACACTCAAACAAACTATTTGAGATTTTGGAATGCACATCAAGGTGGATTAAAAATGGCATCATTTTGCATGCTTGAACACCATGAACCTATGAAATGGACAAAGGTCAACATAGGGTGTTATATATGACTCTTTTTTGGAGTTGTGATTCTTTTACTCAAACTTACACTTCTTTATATTTTATTTGAAAGTTGCAAAAAATCCCTTAGCCCTTGATTGTTCTTTCTATATTTCATTGTGAAGTTAGCAATTTTTGGTAGTCATACACTTTGCTATCAATTACAAGTGTCACTTTAATGTCATGTGTTACTACTACCTCGACATTATTGTTTTGATACTTTTCCACATTTGACCTTATTAGATGTACATGACAACTAAGAGGGGTGAGGGTGAATCAGTTGTACATTAAAACATTCAATCCCTAATTAACTTTCAAACCCTTATCAAACTTTAAATCCTCACTAAGAATTAATAGAATGTAAACATGTGAAACAGTAATGCAAACACAACCATACACAAGAGAACACCATATTTATGTGGAAAACCCTAAGCAGGGAAAAACCACAGTGAGGATTAGGTCACATATATATGAATAGCAACACTGAATTACAATAATCTCACTACTGGAGGGGTCATTGACTTGAAAAGAAGAAAGGCTCACTGCTAAGAGGACTCACTATCTGGAAGAAAGAAAGAAAGAAGTTGTTACAAAGAGATTCAATATCTCAGAGCAACAAGAGAAATCCACCCACTACAACTCTATGCTATCCACAACCATTGGCTCATTGATTCCAACAACTTCAAGCACACTAAAATGTAGACACCTTTTTCTCACTAAATTTGGAGTCTCGAGCATTTAAGATCGCACTCAGATCACCACACTTGATCACATTCAAATCTTTTTCTTCTTACATACTTTCCACAATAATTCACCTTGCATTTATACCATCTACGACTAAAAAAATCTCGATTATTTCGGTCTCAATGAAACGCATGAACCTCAAACGTGCAACACCAAAATAGGTCAGCACCAAACACCTCCATAGTGGAAAAAAGTGAAGGAAGACCACACCAAGGGTTAACTAGGATCCAAATATACATCACCATGTTACTCATCACATTCACAAACAATGAACAACCTCCACAATTAGTGCTAGCATGCCAGATCGACCAGACTTGAACTAACACAAGCAACCACATACATGCCTCTCCGGGTTTGAAAACACCACATGGACCACAAAGTGACACCACACAACAAATTGGAATATTCCAACATCAACATACTACTCTGCAACACTATCACAACCACTTGTTCAAAACAAATATACCTTCATCTTGCGCATTGGGATGCACTACCACTAAACTCCAGCACAAGAATTAAATTTGCAAAGAAACTCAACACTAGAAACTCCAAGGGAAGGTAGATACATAAAATATAAGCATGTTTCCAATTCCATAAGAGAAGAAATATGGAGCAATCTCATTTCTCCTAGAAAACTTGCTTCATCGTTCATGCATTAGTGAAGACATCTTCCACTATCGCATGATCTAGAACTTGAAACTTTGGATATAACACCTCTGAACACCTTTGATCATCACGTCCAAACCAAACAGATGCAACTTCAATCATGAAGAAATTTGGAGCATAACAATGAACACACCTCTGTCACACTGCACACTCTTTTATTCAAATTTTCTCAAAAGCACTTGGAAATCAAGTGAACCAACTACATTAGCAACACTACAAAAACCTTCTTAGTACATCCACATCATCTCATCATGACTACACTAGAGTTTGACATCAACCATAATATAGATGACAACATAGTGCAACAAACTACAAAATGCTTCAACAACTATAGCAATCTCCACACTAGGGGTTGACATAAATGTGACATCAATCCACAACTCATCTACACTTGACGCAAATGACAACACATAATATCCATAATGTTGACATCATTGATAACACCAACAACATACTTGCAAAAATGTGTTACCCTCAAATCCAACTGTGCCAGATTCATGGGATAACCCCCTACGAAACTTATCTATTTCGTAGTCTTGTGTACTTCAAGCACAAAAATCAAGGAAAATTTCAGTTCACCTTGATGCATGGTCCAAACCTCAAATAGTTTGTTTAAGTGTTCCCCCCTGTCCATCTTTCGAAGAGCTTCGAAACGAGTATCTTCATTAACTCTCAAACTTTTGGATTTAGTCAATTTTTGACTCATGTCAGAGCGTTGATTTTAGTGCTCCTACATGAGCCTTTAAGTTAGAAATTTTCAACTCCAAGTGTTGGAGCACTGAAAATCAGCGCTCCTACACTTTTCACCCAACCTTAAGATGAACAAGCAGTGAAAATCACTGCTAACTTGCACTTTTGTTCTGTTGAGTCTTTTACATGCACAAGCAGTGATTTTCACCACTAGTGCATCTATTTCGCCATTATGTTTGTCTTAATTTATGCGAACCTTGAGTTGCATTAATGATCCTTCTAAATGACTTAATAAGTGTTTTATTAGCTAATCTTCCTCATTCCATCTGCCATTCACTCCTCCTCTGTGTGTTGGTCTCCATCCAACCTCAGGTCGATCAGTGTCTGGAGATTTTTCAAAATATTTGGGCTAGGGTTCAACTTTATTTCTAGGTGCACCTTGTTTTCTACCTTTTCATCATTTTCTTTATGTTATTTTTTCCTAACATATAGGTTTTTAATACTTTTAGTTGAATCCTTTTCACCTAGGGTTTGTGGTTTTAAGTATGTGTTTCTTTGTTTCTCTCTTCAACCCTACTCTTTGCTTTTGCTTTATTTGGTTTTTTTCTTGTCTTGGAAACATGCCCTAGTGGAAATTCCTAGCACTTTGTTTTACACATACTCTTATTCATGTTTCTCCTCTCTTTGTGCATCATTCTAAGATGCATCCCCACTGTTCTTTCCTATATGTACAAGTAGTGAAATTGTTAGTTTTAGCAAGTAGTATGATGAAGTTTTCCATATCTTTGAATGATCATCCCTTTTCCCACATGTTTGAGCAGGATAAATCACTTCTCAAACATTGAGAGTCCTTCCCATTGTTTTCAAGTCAGTGAAAACATCTACTATTACACTCAAGATCTCCTTGAAACTTTAAATGCTAAAGCAGTGGTTTTTAGCGCCACTACACTTTGAGGATTTTCCCCCAACTCCAAGATGTAGGAGCAATGAAAATCATTGCTCCTACATGGAGTGACTTGTCTTACAATGCCAAAGTGGTTAAATTTTTTCTTCTTCATTTGACTTCAAAAGCAAGAAAAACATGTTGAAGCACTAAAATTTAGCACCCCAACACTTTGATTTCCCAAAGTTCTTAAGGCATGTAGGAGCGCTAAAAATCAGCACTACTACATGCAAACTATCATCTCAAGATGTAGGAGCATTGATTTTCATTGCTCCTACAAAAAAGGTTGTTTTTTCTCCTAACACTTTGAAATCACCCTGCTTATGCTCTGAACCTCGATTATTCGCCAATGCTTTGTTTTTCATGCAAAATTTCTCATTATTACTTGCTCTGAATTGCCTTCTCACTTCACACTTTCCAACACTACATTTTCTCCTAACATTTGTTGATCCACTATTCTTGCAGTTCTTCTCAATCTCTCATCAGGTGACCTAAGAAGGTGATATCCCTTGATCCTGATATTTCTAGATGACAACAAAGAAGCCTCCGTCGTCTTTTAAAAATGATGGAAAAATGAAGTACAAATACTAGGGTTTCTTTCCACCTACCGTGGTGATCTCAAAGGTGGATGAAATTAAAGACACTAAAATTGGTCATCAAGACCTTGAAGATTTTGTAAAAATAACTAAGAAAAAGCCCTTAGAAGATAGCCTAACATTTATTGTCTACAACAACTTGCACCTGGTATATACATTTCCAACTTTTGCTCATAATATAGAGTTTGTTCTCCAAGTTGCATCTCACTACATCAAAGATAACAAAAGTGTAATAGATTCCTCGGGACAAGTAATGATGAGATTAGATCCTGAATTTTTTGATATTGTTTTCCGGGTTCCACACATGGAACAATATACAAAAAATTTAATTCAACAAGCATAGGAGGTTTATGATCAGGATCCAACCAAGGCTAAAACATTGATTAACACCAAATTGTTGAAAACACCTAGGCCCACTATCTCAAGATGGCCAAAGGGGCTTCCTAGGAGTGATTTCAAAGAAGATGTCAGGGATATGATTACTATCCTGAGCAGGGTTAAAGGATTGCCTGATTCATCCCACTTTTAGGAATGGATGTATGAATACATCCACATCATAAGAAGAAAGAAAGCACATATTGATTGGGGGACTCAAATAAGTGATGAAATTCATGAGCAATTGATAAATGTGCCAACCACTTTGAAATTCCACATGACTTCCTATTTGGTGTATGCTACTACTGTAATGAGGCAATTTCTAGGGCTATTTACAAAGGGAAACAAACATTCTATACCTATGCATGAGTACTTTTATTAGTTGAAATTAAAAGAAAGTTTTCAAAATTTTAGGAGTCACAAATTCCTTCTTTGCACCCTTGTTCACTTTTGATTTGATTCTTGAAAATAAAAGAGTATCGTATGAAGCTTACAAAGTGGTTATTAAGGTTGGTTGTATCTTTTTGTAGTTTCCAACTTTCACCTACATGAGACTCAGTTGCTATACTGGGTGTGCATACATGTTACCCAAATATCCCTCATATAAGTTGATACTAATGGAGTTGTGTAGACAGTTGATCTCAATTCACAAGGAACACCAAAGAATACACATGCCAAGTTCCAGGTTTCCACTAACAATTGGGAGGTATAACATTCATAGTGTACAAAAATAAAAGTTAGTCTATGTAGAAATGCAAATCATGACAATCAAAACATATAAATATAGATTTGACTTTGACTAACAAGATGTGAAGAGGATATTGAAGAGGGATCACCGACATGTCTACCATTTTGAAGACATATGGGCAGACCATAGATATGAAGAAGACATCCGCATAATGGATTTTCGCAGGCTAATAGTAGATAAAATTAGAGAGCTTGGTGCAACTGATCTACCAAAGTATTTCCAAGATCCTAGCAACATCCTAAACTTTGCTTATGAAGAAGATGAGATTGCTAGGAGGCCCCTACCTCCAATACAATGGTCTAAAAAGGAAAGTATCTTTACCAAGGAAAGGCTTGCTCCCATCTTGCACAACACAATAGAATGGTTGCATAAACATGGTTTCCAAATGAAATATTTCAAGACTGAATTAGAAGGAGAAGCACTGGCAGTAGAAACTAGTCAACGATAGGAAATCTACTAAAAAAAAGAGTAGCTACTCCCTCTTCTTCCCAAAGAGGTCCTCGAATCAATTTCACCATTGGTAAGAAAGTTACATAGATTGTTGAAGAACATGAGGCAACAAAATCTAAACCTATACATGCGGAAGGAAAGGAGCTTGCTTCTGAGGAACAAACATCTGAAGAAGAAGGAAATGAAAGGGAAGAATCTAAAGAAGTACAAGAATTTGCAGAAGAGGAAGAGTTCAAAAAATATAAAGGAGAAGAACTTAATGAGGAGGAACTTGGGCTTGACGATAAACAATATCTATGTCCTCATGATAATATTGTTGAAGATCTTCTCTCCCCAAATTTCATCCCCTATTACTCAAATGTCCCTCATACACCTTCCAATCCTAACACTCCTACACCTCCTCTTCCTACTTCATCTCCTCCCACATCTACCATACATGTAGTGGATGTTTCTATTCCCCCTACAATATCAACCATCCTTTCCACTCCTATAGTTTCAATCCCATAAACTATTAAGGTCTTGTCAAGCTCTCCCTCATCCATTCTGTTAGAACTATAAAATTTTGAAAATTTTATGGCTGTCTGTACCCATAAGTTTCCTAAGAAGTCCATGCCATAGGCTCATGAATCCTCTTTGCATATCATGTTTTCCCTCTTGTTTTAGTTTTACTTTTCATCATTTGCCCCCATAGAATCATCTAACCCCTCGAAAGTATTTCAATGTATAATCTTATAAGCGGGGAAAGAGGTTGGGAATGTCTTGTCGATCAGATTACATTTGTGGATACATATCGACAGGATGTAGTTCATTGTCTCAGCGACCAAAGGGTCCTATCAGCGAGAAAATCTTCATCGATATAAGTCATAACGAGTACATGTGTGTTATATCGATGAAGCACAAAATGATTGTCAGTGAGACCTAAGTCATTGGTGTAAGTCATAACGGGCTTATTTGTGTCTTACTGATCATGGTGCAATTCTAGAGCATCAAAAAGGAATCCATAATATTCCTAGATTAAGTTTCCTTAAAAGTAGATTCTATCGATGTCATCTAGATGAGTTATAGGAGTCCTAACAACCCCCCTATGTCACATCGACTAGGTGACGTACGTGACTTAGTAATATGTTCAGAGTGAATATTCATCAAGAAGAGTTAAGCAATGACATATATTTTGGGGTCAAGGAATACCTCTGGAGACTCAAAACATCGATCAAACCAAGTATGACTCCATAGCAAAAATATGATCTATTGGCTATTGATGAGACTCGTAACATCACTAAACTTCATGGGCAATGCCATATGTGATCTCGAGGTAGTCGTAGAGTAATACTGAACGCTTCTGCTGAACTAATTTTTGATGTCTTCGTGGTGTCTAGTGTGAATCATTGAAAAGGCTTGAACGAAATAAATCTCAATGTGAAAATGCCAAAGGACGACTTTTCATGTGGGCTTCCATGCATAAATATTCATTTTTACTTAAAAAAAGAGGGAGAGAGAAGATAGAAAAATACAAGAGGATGCATGCCAGACACTTTGGAGGACTATGATGCATGTAAAAAATAATGGAGATTTCAATTGAGTTTATTTGATTTGGTGGCATTTTTTTTGGTTTTAGTTGTTTGTTGTGTTAATTAAAAGTATTACTGAAGTTGTCTCCAAGGCTGATGTTTTCTAATTGTTTAAACTGATATATCAAGGATATTTTTATTTTTATCGCTGCACATTTGGTTGTAACAAGATGATTGGATTAATTTGGTTCCTTCAAGGAGAGATTAAACTCTTTACCAATCATAGTAATTAGGGAAATCCCATTTGATCATTAAGAAGAACTCAAGAAATGCTTACCTAAGCAGCATGTTTATACAAGTTATAAACTCAAACGAGGTATGCCAAAAAATGAGTTTTCGCCGTGAAGAAGTTGGTCTATTTCAGATTACTCTGACTCCGTACACCCAATAAGGCACTAGTCTCAACCATTCCACTTTTTAGTTTCATTCATTTTACATATGAACTCATTAGATTTTAGCCTTGATATTTCTTATACAATTTATACCAAATTAAAACTCATTTATCCACTCCTATTTGCCAGTATGGGTAAATTGCTTTAGGAAATAAATATTGGTCAAGTCTGCTTCATTGTTTTAGGTACACCTGCCTAGGTCTGGTAGCACCTTAAAATTAGAAGGTTAAATCATTTTCCATTGTTTGTTACCCTAAAGTGTATCAAGAGATTCAAACCTCCTTGAGGTATTTTTCCTACATTTTGAGAGCTAACACATCCCAAGTTTTTCGTCTCCATCTTTTGATATTTCTTCCAAAGATAAATTCAATAGATTCATGAATGAGTCTTTGTGGAGTCAACTCGGTTTGTAGTCGACTAGAGCAATCATGATAGATACTACCCTGATTGTTACAACACCAATCATTTCTATAGAAGTGGTTGTGACACAAAGAGTTGACGGTGAGTCAAGAAGCATATACTTCCTCCCTCCTTGGTTGATCTCTCGTATCAAAGCAAAAGAAACAAATGATCTCCCCAAATGAGCTTGATCTTGAAGAGATAGCTCCTCTAAAATCCAAGGGGAAGAAAAAGGAAAAATTTCATTCAATGCTTCATATTGACAAAACTGGTCATAAGTTTATAGAGATTGGTCTACCCCGCAAGAAGGTTATGTAAACATGGAGGACTACACTGTCATGAGAGTCTAGCTCAGCAAAGTGACAAATGAAAGTACAAAAGCATATGCACACGTGGTCATGGATGCATTAGCAAGAAGGCTTGACAAGATGGAACAAGCTGGAAATATGTACAAGGAAAAGGTTGAGCATTATGCAACTATTTTGAGGAAACTTGGAGGCTCTTTAGTGAATGTACAACCTTTGGCTATGGTAAGCCTTGAGGAACTAGTAGTAAAAAAGGTGAAGAAATTTTCCTTCAAGGGTAAGGTGTTGTATGATTTCATTGATGAAATGATAGAACATGGTTCACAGGCCATAGTTGTTGTAGATGAGAAGACCACTTAGATAGCCAAGCTAAAATTAGAGCTTGATAAAGAAGAAAGCATACTTTCCAATAGAGAAAAGAAATGGAAAGATGCCTCTCGTTTTGGTCATGAATGAAAGAGGCAAAGTTGAGTAAGTTGGTGGAAGTTGGGGTAATTCTTGACAAAGAGAAATATGTGGAGGTAAGAGAATCTCTCAAGCACTACATTTAAGTGATCAAATCTCTTATTGAAGATATCCACCAAGTACAAGAAGATGTCGAAGGACATCATGTTATCCTAGAGAATGGAATTAAGGAGTTACCGGGTAAGCTCCTTGATGAAAATAATACTTTCATCCTGGTCAGTGAACTTTCTTAGATGTACAAGGAAGTCATCATGAAGTAGTGGAAGATGCCAGCTTTTCAAAGACCTCCATGCATGCCATTTGTGATATACGACTTTCTCTTGATACTCTCAAGACACATCTTGACAGATGAAAGAAGATTCACTCATCTTCCAAAAGATCAATCACAAGAGTTCACACCATTGTGGATTACATTGTTGGTCTAGATGAGGCATTTCGTACTAGAGACAAAGAAGAGCTATCAAGACTTCTATGACCAATGCAAGGAACCATGAAGACTTATTTTCATCTCCAGTGTTAGATAGTTTTATGCTTTCATTTATACATTTTGTAAATAGTTCTCGACTTCTTACATGTCTTTTTCCAATATGTAATTATATGTAAAAACATAGATGTTTTCCTAAAAATATGGACAACATTTTTAAATAAGTTGACTTGTTAGGTGATATTTTCCTAAATTTACTCACCTAACTTTCCTAAATTCACTCATCTACTTTTTCTTGATTTTCTCTTCTATCTCTTTTATAAATATGAGGGGATTCTTTTGTAATAGTTATCTTTTATCTTTTGCAACGAAGTGCTTCCCATTTTGAGAAGAAAATACATGAAACTTTGTGTTCATCTTTGTGAATCTATTTTGATCAATAAAAGAAGTGAGTTGCATACCAGACTTTGTGTTGGAATCAATTATCTTTTGGAATTGATTGAGATTGGCAGTGATTAGTGATTGAAATCTAAAGGGCTTTGAGTAAATCAGTGTAAACTTTGTGTTGCACTCTTTTATTCAAATTTATGTTATTGATTGAATACTGTTGGTGAATTCTCTACAAGACTTTGTGCTTTTATTTATTCATGTTGTTCCTGGATCTATCATGGAGTATCTAGAAGACTTTGTGCTTCTAATACAATGTTGGTTACATATCTCAAAGGATTCATTGGTGAAAGCTACAAAATGACTTTGTCCCTTCATGAGTTTTCTTGTTTTATCATTTATCATTATTATGCTAGTACTCTTAGTCTTTGCTTTGACAAGATAAGAATATTGGAATTAATGATTTTTTCTTAGTTTGAAGTTGTATCAAATCAGGAACTCAAAACTATGAAGCATTGCAAAACATATTTTCTAAAAAAAGAGAGAATTATGAATGTGACACACCCCCATCTCTTAATTGTAGTGTACATCATAGTGAATACTTAATTAGTTTTTCTTAGTTTCAATAAGAAGTAAGAAGGGAACCTCCCCTTTCTGAGAGCAGATATTGTATCTCACATAGTTGTGTCTGAAATAAAGTTTTGTAATCTATTAAAGGGATTACATACTTTTCACCCAATAGTTTTTTGGTGACTCCGCTAGGGAACGACACATGCAATTAAAGCCTCATGCTTTTAATTGAAGTGAATAAGTTTTCCAGTATCTTATTATGATCTTGTGTATTGTTATTTCTAATATCTCTCTTGTTTCTATCTACATTGTGGCAGTTAGAAGCTACACACGAGGTATGCAGGCTGAAGGAGTAGTACATCCACTTTTTGAAGACTTGTTGCAACATAATACTCCACCTACTCCTCCACGAGTAAGGTCACCGTTGAAATGCACCACAAGTTATCCTCCATGAAGGCTAAGATCTCCTCTTCTAAGTGAATCCCCTATTTTTCATAGAGTTCCAACATAAGTACCTATTGTGCAACCTATCATGGCTATGCCACCTACAGGACCTTGGGGAAATGCTTCTGGTCCCCTCATTTTGGCCACACCTCTGCATGAACTTCCACATGTATCAAGAAAGCATATTCCAAAGTTTCTAGGTGACAGAAAACATCATCCTGATGAACACATTGCTACCTTTTACATTGTTTATGGTGTTCTTGGTGTAGAACACGAAGACGTTGTAAGGTTGTTCATCAAATCTCTACTAGGAGTTGTTGCTAAATATTTTTATACTCTTCCAGCTGCTTCTGTCACTAATTGGAACACTCTTTGTGCCAAGTTCAAAGAAAGGTTCAAACCTGCTAAAGACACACATGCCTTATTGGCACAACTTACAACCATGCAAAAAGAGGCCCATGAACCCATGTGTGAGTTCATGGCTAAGTTTAATAAGCTAGTGACAAGAATCCAAAATGAGGCAAGACCAATGGATCATAATTTGAAGTGCTTATTCATCAATACACAACTCCCCAAAGTAAGTTTTTTTTTGCGTTGGGAAGCTCTCACCAATGTTGAAACAACTTAAAAATTAGCTACCAGTCTTGAAGATGACATGATCCTTGTTGGAGAAATAACGATGAATGCCAACAACAACAAAAAGATGCAAGCATTAGGATCTTTAGTTTCTAATGCTAATGCTTCAAATCAATTCTAATTTTGATGATCCCATGGTTTAAAAAAAAAGGTTGTAGAAAATAAAATCTTGGCTTTAAAAAAAGAAAGTTTCCAACAACAACACTTACAAGGATGTTCCAAGAAGGACTTTCCTTACTATGCTAGAAATAGAAATCGAATCGCTCTCTTAGCACCACAAGGAAGACTCAGACTTGAAGCTCCACTCTACCAATGCTACCGTGGATACTAAGTGAGGTCAACAAGATGAATATGCACAACCGATTATCCCATGGAAGAAAGTGTTAATATCTTTTGAAGATGAAGAAATAGAATTAGTCAGTGACTCCAATATTAGCTATTTGCAAATGGCTTAATGAATATGAGAGGACTTCAGGATCGATGTGTATGCTATCTTTATGCAGAAAACAACAAAATTAACTTGATCAACTTCAAGCTATTGCTCCACCTACAAAGGAGAAGCCACTAGTTACCACTGCAAAAGAGGATCTCCTCTACCTTGGAAACCAAAAAATGCAGCAAACAAACAAGTAAGTGCTCCCCAGCCCCCTCTGTTAGTTCCTATTGTTCCAAAAGCCAATCTCCAGGTTCCTAAGACTAGTGTACCTTTTGTTAAACTTATCAGTGAAGTTACTACATATACTTCACAAATTCTTTCTAGGATTTTGACATCATTGATCATGCTGAGAAAACAAAGATCCAGATGTCTGAGGCTGAATACCTCAAAGAAAATTTTGACCAATTCGACAGGATTTTCAAGTTCGTAAAGGATAAAGGAATTATTCCAAGTAAGGATTCATCTCCTAATATTCATGTTGCCCCAAAGCCCAAGATGCCACAAAAAAATTGTGTTTCTACACCTCCAATTCCCTCTGGGCATATTGATGCATTCTTTATTTCATTACTTGTTAATGGCTTTAAGTTAAGCAATTGTGCCATAAATTCTGGCGCATCAGACAATGTGATGCCAACCAAGGTAGCTACTACCTTGAGTTTGAATCTAACAAAAAAATTTAATCAATTTTTTTTCCATGGAGAACAAACAAGTACCTTTGATCAAACAAATGAAAGGTGCACAATATGCGTTTTCTGCATATCCCAAAAAGAAGATCAAGATGGCGGTTCTAGTAGTTGATGTGCCAGCATCTTATGGAATTCTCCTTGGGTGTAATTTTTGTAAAGATGTTGGAGGTGAGCTGAACATGGACATGTCTGAAGCTAGGATACCTGTGAAAGGCATGATGCAAAAATTGATTCCTAAAAGGGAGTCAAAATTCTCAGTGACACAATCTGATGATCCAAGAGCTCAAATTTTGTTTGAGTCTTCGGGTGTTGGAACATATTATTTGCAAACAAATGAAGTTGTTGAATATTCAACAAGACATGAGTTGGAGAGTGTTGATTCTTCTTCAATAACAAATGAGTCATCATGAGATGATTTGTCGATCTTAGATCATGAAGTTTCATCAGATGATGAAGCTACAAATTTTAATATTGTCATTCTTGGTGACCCAAATGGTGTTTGGTTACTTGAGTTTGATGAAAATTTCTCTTCCACCGGTTCTAGAGTGGGAATGGTTTTCATTTCCCCCAAAGGAAATTTTTTCCCTTTCTCTTTCAAATTATAGTTTGACAACACTAATAACACTATTGAATATGAAGCTTTGTTATTAGGAATGCAAGTTTTACGCAAGAAAGGTATCAAAAATCTCCATGCACAAGGCAATGTTGAGTTGATAGTTTGTCACGTAAAGAATTTGTATCAGACGACAAACAAAATAATTAGGCATTATCACAATCTTGTCTAGGATTACATTGAAGAATTTGATGCTTTTGATAGATCTATAGTTATAAGGGAATACAATGACAAGGTCTATTCTTTAGCAGTTTGTGCCATGCTCTTGATACCACATAAATATTTTCATTGTTCTACCTATACCATTGAGTTGGTTTTTTGCCAGAGTTTCTAATAATTCAGATAACTGGCAATTTTTCAATGACGATAATCAAATTGTTGCCTTTTTGGAGATGGTATAAAATTTTGATGAGTTGTAATTTGAAGGAAGTGATTCTCCACATTGAGATCCATATTTGTGTGGATTTTTGAAATCTAAACCAGCTGTCACTCAAGGATAATTATCCTCTTCCAGTAATGGATCAAGTTCTTCAAAACGTGACCAGATTTGAAATGCTCTTCGTGTTGGATGCTTTTACTGGTTAACACTAGATTCAAGTCCATTCAAGTGATTGGTACAAGACATCTTTTACAATGCCATGGGGTACCTTTGCATATCCCAAAATTCCTTTTGGCCTAATCAATGTTGGTGCCACATTTAAATGAGCTATGGACTTGGCTTTTCGTGATGTGTTAGGTAAGTTCATTGTGGTTTATCTTGATGATCTTACAATTTTATCTAAAAATCATCATGAACATTTTTACCATCTAAGGCGAATCTTGGAGAGGTACTAACAACATGGTATTTCCTTGAACCCCAAAAAGTTAGTTTTTGGGGTTACATAAGGTAAGCTTCTTGGTCACATGGTGTCCACAAAAGGTATTAAGATTGACTCTAAAAGAGTAAAAAGTATCAAATCACTCACTCTGCCATCAAGTAAGAAGGTTGTTCATTCTTTCTTTGGAAAAGTAAATTTTCTGCGAAGATTCCTTCCAGATTTTGCATAAAAGACTCATCATATTGTTAATATAATGAAAGGTACTACCACTTTTCATTGGATGACTGAAGGAAAAGCTACATTTGATGATATCAAGAAGGCTATTGCTCATGCACAAGTGTTAATCTGCCCAAACTACATGATGGAATTCATCATGTATAGTTATCCTTCTGAGCATACACTTTTAGTAATTATGGTGCAAGAAAATAGTGAGGGTTTTGAATCCTCGATTTCCTTCATGAGATGTCCTCTAAAAAATCATGAATTGAAATATTCCCAAATGGAAAAACATGTTTTCTTCCTGTTTAAAGTTGTTAAACATTTCCGATTCTACATTCTTAATAGCCATGTCAAAGTCCTAGTTCTAGATTCATCTATTAAGTCCATCTTAACACAACAGGATTTTGGGACAAAAAGAGGCAATTGGATTGCCAAGATTCAAGAATATGACATGGATATCAAGCCTACCAAGTTGATACATGGGCGAGGCTTGTGTCAGCTCATTGCTAAAAATAATCCTAATGGAGAAGTTTTAGAGACTGAAGAATGATCTTTTGTTGAATATGTTATGAGATTTAGTGTTGGAAAATGAATAAAGTGGAATGTCTTGTTTGTAAATGGTGGATATTTAATGAAAAATGTGTGCCTTTTGTGTATAATTATGTTGTGTTTAGTGTAAATGTAGCATTCTGATGTATTGATTGCTTAATAGTGTATTGGAAGAATTGTAATTTATGGGTAAAGAAAATGAAATGGTAATGCATTTGAAATTGAATACTTTTATATGCTTCTCTTATGAGAAAATTATGCTAGTTAGGATTAAAGGTGTGCAATGTTTTCTTTGTCCTAAAAGAAACTAATGGGTGTTAATGCTAATACGTAAGGATTTTGAATGATTTTATGTACTATGGAATCATTTTTGAAATGCAAGTCTTGATTGTGTTATTATTGTGACATTAAAAGGATAGCTCATGTTTGAAATGCAAGTCTTGATTGTGTTATTATTGTGACATTAAAAGGATAGCTCATGTTTGAAATGGACTATATAAGTATATATCCTTATGAGATGAATTATTTTCATAGGAAAAACTAGTGTATATTATTTTGATGTAATGAATCCCCTTTGATGTTGGTAATAGAAATTTGTAGTACTAATGTGTTATTTTTCCACCCTAGTTTGTGACTTCTAGGAGTAAGTAAAGTTTTAGGGGGGAGGATGTAGTGCCCCTCCATTCTCACCGTGGATGTGTAGGTAGTTTGGCTTTGGAACTTGGAGATGAGGGTAAAATAATAAGGACATTTAAAAGTATGTGCTAATGATGTTAAGCATTTGATGTTGTATATTATGATTTTATAGACTATGTGTGAAGGTTAGGATAGGAATTATTATATATGTTTAAGGATAGGTTTATTATGATGTGTGTGTGTGTTCAAACATGACCATTACTAGGATGCATTCTATGGACATATTGATGTGATGGGAGTGCTTTGGTTACCTTTAGGGTTTTCACTCGATTCTAATATATTATTATTGTGTTGACATGCAATTATGATTTTTATTATAATTATCTTTATTGTCATGAAGATGTACTAACTTGTGTTCAAGTATTATGGTTGTAGATGAGTCATGAGCTTTTGTTAGTGCTTTAGTAAGTATGATGTATATTGTCATGTTATTATCGATATGTAGAGATTTATTTGGATAGTTAGGCGATGCAATAGTATGTTGTTAGGTTAGGAGGAAAGGGTGGCATCATACCATTGGACGTATGGGGGACATGCAGGAATGAGATACAATTGCTAGAGTTCCTTTCTTAATGCTTCAACTATTATGAATATGTGCTCTAGCCTGTATGCTTGAGTGAATAGATACTAGACTACGTCTCCACATGAATTAGTAGGTCTGAGCATGCCTCTAATCCCAATGGTGGTTCAAGAGATAACTTCTAGGCCCAAGTTATACCCTAGCCCTAGCCATTGTCCCCAATTAGGGACAATTGATTCAGTGTGTGACCACCTTTCTGGGTTTCCATGGGACAATGCTCGATCTCCTATACCCTATGGTTGGAGTGTTGCACTTGTGTGAATGTTTCTATTGGGTTATGTGATTATGTGACTCCAATGTCTAGCTTTGAGTATGGATTCAGTTCAAATGGTGCTAAGTGCTTTGGTAAGTTAGGTTAGTTATTGTTGTGATCATTCTCATTATTTATGTTTTGATGTGAATGTCTCCTTTCATTAAGAATTATTTTGTGGTTTATGCTTAGTCTTTGATTGTGACCTATTTAAGTGAAGTTAGCTTCTAGGTTGGATATGATGATGGTAACTATAATTGTCATGTGTGTGTTAAAGTGTGACTTAATGTTATTATATCTATTTCTATGGTTATTCTATGGTGTGAGTGAATATTGGTTATTAATATTATTATGATTATATGTGTGAAGGAGGTGATTTAATATTGTCATGGGTTGCACCAATAAGGTATTATGTTAATGTGTGTAGACTATTATGTGTTATAATGTAGCTATGTATGTTATTATTATTGGTGCGAGGGGATATTGGATTATATTATTATTATTATTATTTATGTAAGGGTATTATTCATAATTGCTAAGCATTAATATTAATTAGTTGTTATGTTAGTATGTGCATATCATTATGTTTGTTATTGTTGCTTGTTATGTTTATTATCATTAAGCTATTGTTTATTGATTTTGGAAAAAGGACCATTTGATTATTTAATTGTGGTTTATTGAATAATGTTTATTTTATTAAGAAATGGAATTAAAAATTAATTAGTGTTTATTTGATTGCAAAGGAATATATAAATAAATAATCATAGTTAAAAATAAAATAAATTTATAGACTGATGTTATAATTAATAAATAATAAAAAATAATATGATAAAAAAAAAAGAATGTAATAAGGTTGGAGTTATATAATTAATTTTTTTGTGTATGTGTAAATGTGGGTAAATGGTTTTACTCGTTTGTGTGAATTTGGGCATCCATCATTTTTACTCAAACTATAATGTTTAAATAAAATATTTTTAATCAATTTAAAATTATTTATTGTTGTCGAGAAGGTTAATTTAATAAATAAATAAAGCTAATTATAACTTGTTATAAAGTTGGTTGGTCTTTCCGTTTAGGGAATAGCCTTCTTCTTCTTGTAAATATTTTACTTTTGGGAATTTTGGAAATTTGATTGGGAATTTGGATGAAAGAGTTTTGAGTTTGTGAAAAAGAAATTTTCTTTTGTGTGGATTGGGGTTGAGAAACTATGTGTTTTGGGGGGTTTGAGAATGGAGAGAAAATGGAGATATTTTACATGGTTTTGAAGTAATTTTTCAAAGGTTTTTGGGAAATTTTAAGTGGTTTTGAATTGAAATTTGGAGGAGAGTGAATTGGATTTCAATTATGGTTTGAGGGGAATAGATTTTTTGCTAGATTGTGTGGAATTCTGATTTATGATTGTGCTTTGGATTAGAGATTCGGGTTTGGAAAGCTTCTTCAAATTTTCAGCTTCTTGCATTCAAATTTTTCATGTTTTGAGGTAGGTTTTGTACTTAATTTATAATTTCATATTTTAAATTAATAGACATCTATATGGATGTTATAGAATATGTTATTTGAATATTTTTAAGTGTTTCTTTCAAGTGATGAAATGTTGTTATATGTTGGGTTTCTCATTTTGATGTTTGACTAGGTATGCCAAAAAGAGGGTTTTTAAGGGATCCATTTGTTGTTTCACATTTTGTGAATTTTTTAGTCATTTTTGGTCAATTTCACTTGTATTTTTGAGTAGTCGAGGTCAAATCTAAAATGGGTTTTTGATGGATTTGGATTTTGAGTTGACTTGATTATTTTATGGATGGAAGACTTGACTATTGTCAAGAGGGATTTAGCTCAGTTTTGAAGGTTGTATAGGAGGATATAGCTCCATCTTTGATTTGTATTGTGTTGTACCATCTATGATTGAATGTGTTTATTGTTTGTATGTTGATAATCCCTTCCTATTTGTGAAATCTTGTGTTGGGGCTTTTGTATTGTGTAAGGATCAATTGTACCAAGGTTATGCATTGTTGGCCCTGATTATGAACTGTTGAGAAAGAGAAACTAAAGTTGGCTATCATGTTATAATATTGTGAAAATTATGTAATGTGCTTCATTGTATGTGTTGTGGTATAATGATTAGTTATTGGGTTTCCTATTTGTTTGTGCTATGTGTTGGGCCTCTTGAAGTATCTAAAAGTACATTTGTGAAAGTCCTTGTGATTTTTGGATGATTCTTGCTTTAGGTAATCTCCTTTAGATGTTTAGTGTTAGCCACTTGTTGTTTTTGTTGCTTGCTTGTGTTTGGGGCCTAGTATTGTCTCCTAGAATAGAAGGAGTGGGCCTCAGGGTTCCACATGGTAGGGTGGTATTTTCCAACCATCCATTGGGGTTTAGGTGGTACATTTTATGTGTAGCATGGAGAGTCTTTCCTTCCACTTCATTCCAAAGCTAGTTTTATTGTGCAGATGATATTTCTAAGAAAATTGTGTCCAATATGTATGTTATATATATGTACTTCTTAGATGAATGAATCTTGTACATTGTAGCATTCTTGTAAAAGAAGTGTAAATGAATTGATGTAATCTTGAAGATATATTTATTGTTGTTTATTATGTAATGGAAAGGTTAATGTAGGAATGTTGTATTTATGATGCATATGACCTTAATTTAGTAGTAGATGTGATATATCTTTATGTATCTATTCCATGACATCAATTAGGATTAGGTTCATATTGGTATAGTGTTAGATGAGGTTTAATTATAATTAATTTGTGTTATCATATGTAATTTGACGTATGAGATTTAATTTACATTCAAAGAATTGATTGGATGTGTTCTTAGTGTATCATATGTCTTTCTATAGGTTTAGTTAGTGTAGATATGTTGTAGTAGTGACATTAGGGGACCATGGTGGATAGGTGTGTAAGTGTGCTATGATTAATGTTACTTTTAGGTCTTAATGTGATTATGATATGATGTTAATCTAATGATGTTATCCATGTTAATTTGTTGAGTTGCATTAGTTAGTGTCACTTTAATTTCTTTAAAAAAAATTTATTGGCATTTTGTTTGGGGTATTTTGTGTTAATCCACAGGATCCCTTAGTGTGGTGTTACATAATAAATCTTTTGATAAAATTGTGAAATACACTCATTGGGTTGTATTTTCACTACTTAAAATTTTACCCAATGTTAAGATAATAGATAGGAAATCAATTGTATGCATTCATAAGGATTTGATGGAAACCCCTAGGCATACACAAATGGATTTCCATTGTGAATAAATAACCCATGGTTTTGTGTATATTGTATAATTCACTACATAAGTCTCATTTCTAATCATTTTTTAGCATGAAAAATAAATATTTTCTTGTACATATTTTAAGTTTTTTTTTTAAAGTTTTATAATTTTTTTAAAATTCAAATTTAATAATTCTTTTAGTATTTTTTTATGATAAATTTTAACAAAGTTTGAAGGTAGCCAAACCATTTAGGAATAAAATTTAATTATTGTAAAATATTCATATATTCTAATTTGATGGCCCTCCTTATAATATCATTTCTATTGATGTGGGTTTTGACACACCAGTAGATGGGTATGACAAATATTCCCATACTTAGAAGATGGATAGCCTTTCCTTATTGATTGCATTCATAAGGTATACCAAAATTTTTCAATTAGAGAGTATTTAGGGTGGTCCATTTAAGGGACTATGCAAGAATATTTAGAGTCATTCACATGAAAAAGAGTTGTATTTAGTGTAATTGGTCACTATTAATTGGTGTAAACCTTCTAATTCACTTTTAAACATGTTCATAATTTTTGTTTCAAACTAATATTCTTATAGTTAGTTTCCAACATTAATATTTAATGAAAATATTTACATGGGAATGTGCAGGATCATCATGGAAAAAACAGGCCCTTAAGTGGCAAAAAATTCAGAAAAATTAGAGTTAGGCAACTTGACGTAAAAATTTTAATAAGTTATCTATATTATTTAAAAAATATGTAAGAATAGAATTTGTAGAAAATTAAATGTAGTTTTTAAATTACAAGGTTTATTTAAAAACAAAAAAGAAATCTATTTGGTGAAAATTTGAAATTTCAATGCAATAGTACTTAAATTTTAGGGAAAAAATAAGAAGTAGGTGTCTATCTTACCACCCTAACCACAATAAAATAAGAATATTTTTTATTAGATTTTAGATATAAGTAGAGGATTCATGTCCCAATGTGATGCATATTTTTTTGTAATTTTTTTCCAAGTAAATAATTAATTATGAATTTTTTATTACAACTTTTAAAAAATATAAAAGCCTTGTATGTCTAACCACCTTAACTTGGTCAAAACTTTATGAATATATATTTGTGCATGTTTTGGATTCAAAAAATGTGATACTGTTTGAAAGCTATAGATGTTTGTTTATTAGCCTATCAATCAAGACTTTAGTTGTAATTTAAATACAAAATGAATAATAATTATTTATTAAATTCAAGAAAAATAAGGTTATTGGTGGAAATTTGAGAATCTCCTTTAAAAACCCTTTTAGTTTAATCAATTTTGCATAAAAAGTCATCGACCACATACCCTACACATACCCATCATGATCTTGCACATACCCACATTTTTTAAAACAATATTACATACAAAATAAAAATATTATTTTTGGTATTTAAAGAGTTATTCATATAATTTTTAAGGTACAATGCAATAAAAATTTTGATTTTAAGACAAGCTGTTATGCCTTGCATAACCACCCCATTTTATTTTTGGTCAAAATGGGTCCTCCTTGCTTTTGTTTATAATTGGTGTTTTGGTTTGGGCCTTAAGAGTTGTTCATTTCCCTCCTACGACCTTGTTTCTTTTGTTGTGGTAGGTTCAAAATGTGGGGTGACACTAAACTTAGAACCTTTACAAAGTTCTTGGTCTAGTCTTCATTCCGATTTTGGCTCCACTCCTTGACGTTTTTGTTTCTTTGTCACTTTTTTTGTGTTTGACCTTTGGGTTGGTTTCCTCC
>VDFB02131548.1:0-17175 GCA_007258455.2 Sequoia sempervirens | reverse complement strand
GTGCATAGTTCCCATTTTACATCTTCATTTGATCGTTTATTGCATTTGTTTAACTTTTTTGCATATCACATTATGTTTTTAAACAAGCTACTTTTCTTAGGTTTTGCATCATTAAATCATTTCATTTTGAAATCAAAGAATTAGGATATCTTAATTATGCATAATACATCTCATTATCATTATTCTTGAGTGTAAACCCTTGCATTTTAGTTCCCCATCCAATCCCCTTTCTCCTTTTAGGTGAAAAACCATAGGAGGAGTAAAGCATTGTGACACAGAAACCAAAATCACCGTTTACAGGAGGTATAGAAAAAATTGAAGTAGCTCAGAGGTTTGCAAGGAAGACTCCAGTCCATTCATCGATTCATAGCACAACTAGCAGACAAGGCTATCCCATATTCTCATCTACTCCACAAGGGGGTAGCATACAAATGGGACGAGAAATGTGACCAGGCTTTCAACAAAATCAAGGAATACTTAAACCACCGATTCTCATTCAAACAATTCCAAGAAATCCCTTGATCCTATATATATCGGCAACAACATCAGCCCTTGGCGCTCTCTTGGGACAACATGATGAAAACAGGAAAGAGAGAGCTATTTACTAGATTAATAGAACTGTGGTGGGACATGAACTAAATTACACATCCATTGAGAAAGCTTTCTTATTAGTTGTGTTCACAACGCAGAATTTCAGACACTATATGCTAGCACATTAGACAAAACTCATTGCAAAGATAGATCCTCTCAAGTATTTTCTTTCTAAGCAACACTCATAGGGTGAATAGCTAAATGGTTCATGATCTTGATAGAACACGACATTGAGTATGTGGAATGAAAGGCCATTAAAGGGAAGCAATTATAGATCAACTAGAAAAAGCACCGATATATTCAGAGAATCCACTTGTATCAGAGTTCCCCAATGAATCCATCTTTAACCTAAGTGTGTCAGATCACCGGAAAATGTATTTTGATGGATCCTACATACAACATGGGTTAGATGCTGTAGTCTTCTTCATTACACCACAAGGAGATTGCATACCTAAATCATATAAGTTGTCATTTCTTGCCCAAATAACATTGCAGAATATGAGGCTCTTGTCATAGGACTAAGAATTGTAGTATAGTGGCAAATCATGACTCTCAAGGTCTATGGAGACTTGCAGCTCATCATCAACCAGGTAAATGATGAATACCAAACAAAGGACAGCGAGTTGACGCCATACAAGAAACTGGTGGAAAGTCTTAAAGAGTCCTTCATTGATATCACATTTGACCAGCTATCAAGAGCAAATAACAGAGCAACAGATGCTATGGAAATAATTGGATCACTACTAGATGTCCCATGCAACATCTCAAAGCAAGAATTCCTTGTAGAGCAGCTTCTCATACTAGCATTTGAGGTACCAAAGCCTGAATTTGTGTGTGAAATCGTTGGTCCCAGTAATCCCTGGTATCATGATATATACACCTACTTGAGAATAGGAGTCCTCCTTTCTGATATAACCCCCAACCTTAAAAGAATGTTTGTCAAGAAGTCATCTCACTTTGTTATCTTAGGAGACACCCTAGATACCGTAGGAGTATTGAGGGAACCCTATTACGATGCCTAAATGCAGAGGAAGCTTTGAATGCTTTAACTAAGGTACACAACAACATTTGTGGTTCACATTCAAGTGGTATGAGCTTAGCTAAGAAACTGCTAAGGATTGGGTACCATTGGCCTATAATGGAGAGGGAAGCTCACGACTATGCCCAAAGATGTTTACAGTGTCAACAACATGGGGATCTCATCCATGCACCAACTCAGGAGCTTCACCCGATCATAACACCTTGGCCCTTTTCATAGTGGGGGCTCGATCTGATTAGAAAAATTGCCCCCAGCTCATTCAGTGGACATAAGCTCATCATCACCACCACTGAGTACTTCACGAAGTGGGTAGAGGCCATTCCCATGATCTATATCATAGGAAAGAAAATATCCAAGTTCATCCTGAACTACCTAATTTTCTGCTATGGAGTCCTTGAAGCCATTATCTTAGATAATAGGACACCTTTCAAAAATTAGGATGTTCGAGACCTATGTCAAAAGTTCAAAATCCAACATCACTTTTCCACTCCGTACTACCCTAAAGGAAACGACCAAGCATAAGCTACCAATAAGACCATCTTGAAAACCCTAAAGAAAACAGTCAATGACGCTGGTCGTGATTGGCACTTGTAGTTGAATCCCACCTTATGGGCCTACCGAACAAGTACCTACACACCAAAGGGTGCCACACCTTTCTCCCTAGTCTATGGATCATAAGCCATTATCCCATTGAGATCTAGCTCCCATCCCTAAGAATATCATTTTAAAATCTTATCACATATGAAGAATATCGGGTATGACGGTTGAATGAGCTAGAACTAATAGATGAGTGGTGCATGGATGCCTTAAACCATTTGCAAGACTACCAAAATTATCTCAAGTGGAGCTACAGCAAGAAGATCAGAGTTAGGACCTTTCAAGTTGGGGAACTTGTACTAAAGGAGAATAAAATAAAGTACCAAATCTTGATAGCAAGAAAGTTTGAACCCAATTGGTTGGGGCTCTTCATCATCACAACAAGCTACAAGTCAGGGGCATATCAGCTATCAACACCTAAAGGGGAGCCTCTGCAAGAGCCCATGAACAACTCCCATCTCAAAAAAAATTATGCCTAAACTTGCAAGGTATAAATAAAAAAATACAAAAAAATCAAAAAATATAAAAATGCAAAAAAATCAGAAAAGGATTGAAAACAAAAGGAAAAAAATCATCCTCTAGTGAAAGCCACTCTGGTGGCGCTTTGGGCAAGTACCTTGGTGAAAATCTAGAAAACAGGCACCGTGTGTAAATAAGCACTCTCCACCCACTAGGATCCCTGCGGCTTGTTTTGCATCATCCATCCATCACGTTTCCATATCTCCATCCACCAACCATCTGCATCTGCATCATAGCTTGATCATGTGTTCATATCATGATCCCTCCTAATACTACTTGGCCCATTTGTAAGGTTAGTTTGTCTTGCCTATATCGGAGTATTCTATTGCATCACATTAGGGGCATGTTATTGCATCATATCAAATTCATGTATATTCTTGAAGTCTTCCTTAAAATAAAAAAATCCAAAAATATTCATAAAATCTCAAAATCCAAAAACATTCAAAACATGTCAAAATCCAAAAAAATAGGTCAAAAAGTCAGTCATAAAAAGTTAAAAAACAAATTTGTCTTATCAAACTACGGGTCTCTAAGCTTTGAACGTAGAAAAGGTTGATCTTTGATCATCCCCCAAGACACTTAGGTCAGTCCTTTAGGAGTCTGTCATAATAAATTGGCAATCCATTTGTTCATATCTCATCAATAATCGAGTTTGTGTCAGTCAACTATGTGGTCTTTGCATGTATAACGTAGGGAAGGATAATCTTTGATCAACCCCCGAGACCCCTAGGATTGGTCTTTAGGTTAGTCTCTTGGTCAAAATCTCAGAAAACCCAAAAACATTAGGAAAAATTTGAAAATTAAAACATTCGTGAAACATCCTCAAAATAACAAAACAAATTTCAAAACATCTCAAAAATTCAAAAACATTCAAAACCTGCAAAAAATCCATCCATCCCATTTCCCTTACATTCACCCGCTATACAAATATTCTTCTCATAATAAACCGGCCATCACCCCTAACCTTTGCAAGTAATCGTAAACAAGTCTAGTTGGTTCAAACGGAAAACTCAATCATCAAGGTCTCAAGTCTAGGTCGTAAGAGGTAAACAAGTTGGTCAACTCTTGGTATTAATAGCCCATCATCCAATCAATCCCAAAAATCACTTGGATGTAACATTATGTCCTATAATTCATCATCCTTCCTACAATGGACATCAACATTAGGCATCACTGTAGTTTAGTCTTGGCTAGTGGTATGAAGAACATTAGCTTGTTTGTTTTCTTGATCTTTGTCATTTGATTTATCTTATTGCACTCATTCCAATGACCTCTTGATGATGTCCAAACAAAGGGATTTAGAGAGAAAGGAATGGGACAACAGTCATTATCTTTTTATCTATTTTGCTTGTTGGATGTTCTTGTAATATAACCTTGGTCATGTGTGCTTTGTTTGGTTTGTAGGGAAGGTGTTTTAGGTGTCTTGTTGACCACATAGGAAGGCTTGCCTTTCTATGTTTTGGTCTGAGATGTTTGGAATATCTAAACTACATTTTAAATGAGGTTTCGTATGTCAAGTGTGAATAGAAGTACTCCTATCCAATTGTCGAGTCAAAGTCCATCACACTAGGTGCAACGCCATCCTAGTTCTTTATACCTTGATACATCGTGCCTACATGTGTTATCAAACATAAGGTGAGTAGCCCTTTTAAAATCCCAATTCCTAATAAGAAAATAATCATCATTCATCATCATATCTAATAAAGTCTTAATGCTTCATAGACTTGTTGGACTCCTGCATCTTCTAGGAATCAAGGGTTAATCTGTCCATCTTATTCTTCTTATTCTTTTAGCTTTACTAACATTTCTATCCAAATTTGTGTGATATCTCAAAATATACATGAGGCTACCCATGATCGATGATTGTCTATACATCATCAAAATTGTCTACATCAAATATCTAATTTTTCTAAAGAACTATCTTTCGTTCTTTGATCAATAGAACCACTCCTCTTTGTCGTGAGATTGACCCTCAAATCAAAATTTTTGCTCGATCTCTCGAGGGGGTAGTGTACCAGTATACTTCTTTCCGCTAGAGCATCCAAAAAAAAGAAGTTTTTTTTTGAATTTTGATCTTTGCAAGGTTATTCTTTGAACCAACACAACAGGTACATTGCTTCAAAGAGGGGAAAAATGTAGACACATAAATTATCCTAATTGATATCATGCACTCGATCTTGATTCACTAATATCAACTCTTCCTGAATCACTTCTTTACTAACCAATTAATTGAATAATCCTTGTTTAATTAATTCATCAAGATTCATCCTTTAATTAAATAAATCAACTTTATTTAATTAAATCATAATTCCTCTTTGGTTAAATAAATTAGTTTTATCTAATCAAATCCTAATGTTCCTCTTTTGATTAAATAAATCATTTTATTTAATTAAATTCTAATGTCATCTCTTTTAATTAAATAAATTAACCTTTTATTTGATTAAATCTAACATCATCTCCTTTAATTAAATAAATCAAACTTTATTTAATTAAATCTAATGTTCATTATTCCTCCCATTTGATTTCAATAAATCTAAAAATCTAAGTCAAATGTCAAATCAACTAATTTCCATTTAAGTTAATCAAATCTTGATTAACTCTAACACTAATCCATCAAATCCTCTAGATTTTGCAACTTGCACAAGTAAATCAGTTTAATTGATTTATAATTTTTTCTATTTTCATTGAAAAGGGCATCAAGTTGGAATATTCTTCAAATTTGAAAACTCCCTCCCAAAAGGACTTGTCCATCCAACAAGGTATTAAAGGCCTCCTACGTGTCCTTTTTTTTGGAGCCAAGTGGCATTAACTTTTCTTTAATCTCCCTCCAACATGTCACTTCTCCAATTTCAAATTTCATCTAATTGCATTTATTTGCACATTCATCAAAATGTGCTCCACCTCTCTCCACTAGCATGTTGAAAAGTGGCACAATGCCATTGGCTTACATTTAGTCCCACATCCTTCATATTTTGCATTCTTCCATCCTTCTCTTCTATTAATAGAAGGATCTTCTATTGATTTTGGATCCGCAATCATCCATAACTTGAAGCAAAGTCATTATCTACAGGTTTTTGAGTAAAGTTCATCCATTTTCATCCAAGTTTCATAGCATTTTATCACCATAGCTAGGTTATTGCAAATTTCATCAAGGAGCACTATTGTTCATCATCAAAGCTTGCAAGGAATTGGGAAAGGGCCATTTTCCACATCAAAAAAACACCAATTCCCCCATGGGATGATGGGTTTGAGCATTTGAATAGGATTTAGATTGCTTTTTACTTGATTTCTATACTTGATTTCTTGTTCATTATGCTTCAAATGAATCTCATGGGGAATATTAGTTTAGATGTGTATAATTGACTAACATTGTATTGTTTGTTCATGTTTGTGCAAGTCTAGATCAATCATTCACACTACACATGTAAAACACCAAATGTCAATGGATTTAATTAGTGTTTAAATCATTGATGTTTGGTTAATAGTGAGGCAATCTTGTGTGGTCAATAAATTCCTATTCACACTTTGTGGGAATATATTATGGAGCAGGCACAATGTTCTCTAAAGATTGTGCCACCTCATATTGAGATTGTTGATGAAGGATCTAAAAGAGATTGGTTTAAAGTTGCATCTATCGATTCAAAATATGGTGTATAGAAGGATTGAAGATGGATCTAGATTCACCTTTATTTTTATAAGCTTTCCCTCTTTTATATTTTGATGTATGGTGTTAGCTTAAGATTTCAAAGATAAAATTCAAATCATAAAATATAAAAAAATGAATAAATTTTGTATATGACTACCCATCGTCATTTAAAAATTTAGGGTTTTACTAATAGGTTCTCATTTTCACTGAGTCCCTTTTCATGCTAATTATTTGATTAGTCATGTGCCCCCCTGAATAGACCAACCAAAGTGCTCTCAAATTGAGATATTTTTTATAATCCTTTGTTTATTTGATTATTATTTGATGAAGACTCTTGAGACTAGCCACCTTTCAAGCAGGGGACTTAACTTTTCCATTCCACCTTGTAGGTTTCGACTTGTAAGTATGTTGATGTGTCAAAACCCACATTAACAACTACCTTAAACATGAGGGTCTTAATTTCTCCACATCCTTTATTTTGTGTATGTTTATTCATGTGAGGGAGCTTCCTTTGGGGAAGTTATGATAAAGATTAAAGGGAAACACATTTTTTGAAAAAGGCATCTAAGTGTTTTGTTGGAGAAGCCAAGATCTGAAAGCACAATCCAATGATTTTTTCCACCAGTGAAAAAATGAGCACAAAAGCATGTCTATCATATAATATGAAGAGTGTCTAGAAATTGTACAATGAGAGGCTTGCATATATAAGTAAGGTAGAGGTAGAAAGGCAAGATTGAATGACTGACTACCCCTCCAAAGGTGCAACACATGTATGCTCATATGATAAGTGTGTGAACATGTGTAAGTGTGCATGAAATAGGTGTCTCAAGACATGAGTACATGTATCTCAACCACATGAAGTAAGGAAAAAAGAAAAAAGTCACTAAGTGGAGAATTAACTAGAGTGAATAGGTCAACCTAAATAGGGTGATTAGCTAACTAGACATGAAATGACCCTATTTACACTAACATGATCAAGTATTTATGAGACTTGTCTAGACTACGATGGGAACTATAGCCCCTTAAATATTATTTCAATCTATGGACTTCTTACCCCATTCTTTAGAAATCAAAGCTTTGCCCCCTTCAATAGCATATGAAAAACTTGCTAAACTATGTCACAACAATTAACTTGGCATGACCACTCCCTAGACATGGGACTTAGTTTCTTTGCATATTCTATTTGGTGGAGTAAGTTGATTCAAGTGAATGAACTTCCTTTAAGAAGTTATCATGAGTTTTAAAGAAAAATAAAATAAAATTACTATAAGGCATTTCTATATTCAAGAATATACAAGAGTTTCCTGGACTACAATGAAAACCCTAGCCCCTTCTTAAATGAGTTCAATCTCAATAGTTTTGATAGGTATACTATTTTTGAAGTCCATGTCTTGTGCCTCTATCTCTCACACATAAGATAGATTTGCATTCTATCAATATACAACTTTTGAAAGATTAGTATTGGCCCCAATCCCATAATATCTCATTCCTCCCTCTCAAGCCAATCTTTGTAAGACTTCTTTCCCATCCCATGACCTAGCTAGTAATTGGCTCATTGCCAAATGGAAATGTAAACCTTCTTGTGACAAATTTAGGAGGATAAACTTCCACTTGTGGAAATCTAAGGATGATGCATAATCTCAACTCATCATATTAAAGTTTTTTAATGTAAAATGTCCTTTGGGTTTTTGGTTCAAATTCTCCTTTCCTCTCCCTCTTGGCCATTTTATCCCAAGTAGGAAACTATAAAACAAACTTTCTAGTTTTGTTAGCATATGGTAATCCCTACATACTTCTATCCATAGCTTGTTCACTTTGGTAATTGAAGTCTTCTCTTTTGCCCGTCTCAAAATTTCTAATAGTATTGTTGCCGAATCTTTCAAATAAATAACTTTTAAGTTCATTTAGAAGTGATGGTTGTATTTTCTCATTCATGTTAACCTTAATAAGTTCAAATATAGTTTCTCGACTCTAACCATTCTCTTCAGATGTCAAACTTGCCCAATATCATGCAAGATCAAGTGAAAGTTGGCATTGTGGTTCTTGCCACCAAGGTCAAAATCTCTACTGAGATGTTATTGTTCAACATTCATGTTAGAGACAAGGTCCCCTATCTATGACCTTACCAATTCATAACTCTGATCAAATGAATTTACCCCCAAATTTAGAAAATGGATGGTAAGTGAAAGTTAACAAAGAGCTAGAACATTTAGTCACAAAGGGCTGCAAACCCACGCTTCATGCAAACATGTCTAACAAGATCAGCAAGATAGCACACGAATCCGACAAACTCTACTCTTATCAGTAACTCTCTCCATAGTAAAGGTCAGATAAACAGGACTAGCACAGTAGTCCAACATTCAAGCCATTATCAACCATACTGCCAACTCAGTTGGGCATGACACCGAGTAGTCTGGCCTGTGGTGAAAGGGTTTGATCTCTAGTTGTTGCTGTTATTCCAATCTGTTTTGGTTATGGTTTGGGGCTTCTACATGCCGCCAAATTACAACATCTTATGTATTAAGACTCTTGGTTTGCTAGTGTCGGAGTGGCAATCTTCAGCCAGTCATATATGTAAATCTCTGATGCTTTAGCTTAAATTCAATATATGAAAAAAGTCTGAACATCTTCATATAAAACTAACCTTTAAAATGTATATTTGTAGTAATGAATTTGGACGATACATAACATAATATCAATAGGCCTAGGTGATGGTAATTACACGGAGAGCATCACAAGTTTCCCTTTCTCCCAGTACTTAACATATCGAAGCATTCTAAGATTGGATAGTGTCTGTGCTGCTTGTCATGCTAAGTAATAATGAATTTTGAGGTTTTACTCCTCCATGATTCCATCTACTCACCTGCTCAGTTTTCCTTTACAACACATACATCTACTTGTTTAAATAAGGGTTTCTACTTTAATAAGTACTTTTAGATTAAATAAATAAATAAAGATATTGTAGTTTCTGAGTCAGGTCATTGACCCACATTTATGGATCTGACATATCTAGTTGTACTTGACTTTGGCTAGTCCATGCAGACCTACACCCCGTCCTTTCATAACATGTTGGCGCAGACCTGGAATATGAATGTTTGCGAAGTAGTGTTTCCATTTAATCTTCTTAATATCAAATCCAAAGGTCCTCTGTTCTTCCTCTGATAGTTCTTGCCATAATCTCTCCACATTTGAGTTATCAAACCTGTAAAGAATCAAAACCCACACAAAATTACATTAAAAAAGAATTGTTAACCCAAAAGAGTATATCTACATTTGATTGTATGGCATAGTCCAGAATATTGAGGACATCTTACCTTCCTTTATAAAATGTATATGGCTCGTATAACATGGACATGTACTGAGTTTGTTGTATATATTTGGCACAAATGTATTTCTCCCTGTCCGACATACTTGGAGCAAATGGGGGAAACCCATCTATCTGCATGGCTGTTATGAATCAGCAATATATAATCCTTAACTACTGCATATGATAAAAATGTGAGGGAATTGTTTCAGGAACAAAACTATTCCAAGCATGACTGCAAGGATCCTACATTGTAGAAAACAGGGCCAGTTCACAAATCAAAAAAATGACCAAAATCTTGTGGGAAAGAATTCAAGATTTATCTAGAGTTTAAACAATCGTTGTGACTTACACTTAAGGGAACATTAAAAGTGTTGTTCCAAGCATGATCCAGAAAACCCTCCATTGTAGGAAAGAAGGCCAATTCCTTTTGTAATTCCACTGGTTTTCCTTTGTTGTTAATGTAGGGATTACTTCTAAAATGGTCAAAAATTGCCTCTACAATTTGTTGGAACCGTACTGGATTTGCAACAGAGGAAGACACATGATAGACCTGAATGCCAGGCCTTCCTGCATGCTTTGCGATGGCTGCCAGTGTTGCATTGGCCACCATATCTACGGGTACCTGTCAAATGTTTAATAGAATTTAAAGCATCCATGAATTTTACTTACTACCCATAAAATACGGTTCAATGAATGGAATTTTTTTGCTCACCAACCAAATAGAATTTAATGAATGAGATTGGACTTAAATTAAACAGCTTACAGTAGTTACTTACCAGATCAATAATTGTCTTTGGATCACCCCACAAACCACCCAGTTGACCTTTTGCATAGTATGAAATAATAGGATCCAGCACCCTGCATTCATTCCATTAGTTCTATAACAATTTTTATATTTGATTTTATTTTTTCAGGTATATTGAGAATAGAAAATGACATATTGTATACCTATGGCCTTCTATCCATCCAGGGAAAGGGCTACTATGTGTACTTTCTATAATACTGGGACGAAGGATGACAACTGGTAAATCTCCACGGCCACTGGCCAGCAGCACTTCTCCCATGGCTTTGGTGAAACAATATGTGTCTTGCCATCCACTTCTTCTTGCCCTGAAGAGATAAAAATTTCATATGGTAAAAATAAGAAGGAAACCCATCCAGGGAGAATAGTGTGTATGCTACCAGAAAAACAATGAAAAGTCATCTGTAATCAAAATGACACCATTAACTATAGAACAGAGATTTAGCTCACCTTTCCATGCCTAAATCTCTCATCCTTTGGGCTAACGTATTTTCAGATTCTAAAACATTTAAAGGAGATGGAATTTTGGCCTCTAAATCTTCGACTTCTTTTTTGGCTAAATTAGTTTCAGCTTCAATGTCATTTACAAGTGGGGAAGATTGCCTTTTGTGGTTGGATTGACTGTACTCCGTTTGTAAAAGTTTTTCTAGAGCTCGGCCTTGTATTTGCCCGTTCGCAAATGCTGCAGCCAAGAAAAGAATCAAGACAGATAAAAGAGGTTTTTAGCAGATACTTGATTTACAGAGTTTTTTAGCAGATACTTGAAAATTCAAGACAAGTGAAAATTGGTTTTCAAGAAAAATTGAACCAACATTTCAGATTACATTCTGTGATTCATCATAAGTTATTTTTGGCAGATACTTAAAAAATCAAGGCAGATAAAAGAGTTTTATTAAAAGACAAACAAAAGAAGTTTTAGAAAAAACTGAAACAACATTTCAGATTATACTTTATGATTTATCATAAGTTCTTTCAAATGAAATGTGATTCATCATTAAATTCTTATTCTTTGAGATAGTGAATTAGGGATTCTTCTTCCTGATGATGAATCAGTGATCATCCTCTTCGTGATGATGAGTTATGAAATGTGATCTAAAACCTTGATTTAAAAAACTGACCTTTTTTTCAAGAATCTCTTTAATTTACTTACAAGAGACTGGAAATATAATGCCTTGAGTGCATGGAAAGAGTGGGAGACACGTCCTACCTGTTGATATGTGCATGAGAAGCTGAACCCTTTTGCAACGTTTTCCAAACTCCATGAGACGAGAAACACCTTTTGTGTTCATTTCAAGAGCAAAATCATACCTGTAATATAATTCACATTCAATAAAATTTTGATTTTGTCTCACCTCATACCTGTATCTACAGGTGTGTTGCAAGGACAAAGAAACAGTGATCCACACAAGAAATAAAATTATTTAATACTCCTTGAGTGCCCAAAAGTATTGAACCAGCATTAAATCTTAAAGACCACCTCTGTTTCTCATACTTAAGAACTGTAACATAATATTTAAATGTAAAACCAACTTTGCATTTTATCTTTTTCCTTTTTCAAATGTCAGATTTTAATGCGAACAACCAGATAAATTTTGAACATCATAACCTTTCATCAAATGTTGTATTAGCTGCGGAGCTGACAATAATGTCTGTTTCCTTTATGAGCATGTCAGCCACATCTGCTTGTATTCCAAGATCATCCTGAGTCACGTCACCTTTTATGGGAACCAAGTGTTCTAGCATGAATTTCTCGTACCCATCAGCGTATGTTTCCCGTAACACCTTGAATATCTCCATATTCATAACCTAACAGGATAGGAATATGAGGCATTTTCATAACACAAGTATTCTCCATGAAAATTTTGATGTTAAAAAACTTAATATGATAAGGAAATAGTTGCACTACTCAAAGATAACCAAGGTGCAAGAAAAAATTGAACTATAAAACAATCAATTTATTTCTTGGACCTCATACATACTTCAGTATTCAACCTGTTCAGTGCAGAGGAAGAATCCTTAGCTCTGATTATAAGAAAGAGCTTTCCCACTTCTGGTTGCACCCTCAATATGCATTCTATGAGTACTGCAGTAGGAAAAGAAATGCTTTTAATGGAAGATTAATAAATTTAGTAGATTATATCATACAAGCATTAAGATGGACTGTCATATACCTTTAGCAACAAACCCTGTGGCTCCTGTGATAAGGAAGTTCTTACCCTTCAAAAAATCTACAATTCCAAGACCTTTGCATGGAGCAATGGGAGAAACATCTGATATTGCAATATCCTTAGATTTTGTTTCAATGCTTGACCTCATGAATGTTGAAGCCGACATTTCATGTTTTGCACTGACCCACACTAACCTTCTTGGAGATGCTCTTTGGCAGCACACTGAATTATGTATTCTTGATCTTTTGTGGGCTGATTGTTTTCTGCATTGAAGCAGAGAATTCTTGGTACAGGTAAAGGTTGTCCTCTGCTTTCCTTTTTCATGGAAATAGTTGACAGAAAAAAGGTGGGAAGAAGGTTTGGCATAAACAAATGTTTGTAATGTATCCATTACAAGCACAACTATTGCAACAGAGATTAGAGTTCAGAGATGCCCACAAAATAATTCTTGCCAACGTGCCTCAAATTTATCATGCTTACGCTTGAATAGCGACAAAAAAATTTCACCGAGGTGGTTTCTCCCAGTTCGGTAAGAAATGGCGTCACCTTTCAACGCTTATCGTTCATTACAAACCTTTTTTTGGGTTTTTGTACGTCATTGTCTTTGAATTTTTTGGGGCTGTGATTCTCGAAATTTTGATGTACCTAATAAAAATGTGTTGGCACAAAATTAATATACATTTATTTTTATATTTTTGTTGTATTATTTGGTATGTCTTAAATAAGACAATTTAATAATTTGTAGATTTTCTAGGTAGTACATAATATTCAATTAATAGTGGTAGGAATAATATAATAATTTCTTATCTACTGTATAACAATCATTGAATGTAATTAATAGTATGGAAGAGCAATTATGGGTTTAATAGCATAGCATATGTCTATAATCATTAAGCATAAATGTTTGTGTTAAAATTATTGTGATGAAACTTCTGACTCCAATAAAAATATAATCAAGTTTTATTTAGATGGCTATCTTTCATTGTGTGTGGTTAAAATAAAAAGGTATTGAACCATAAAAAATATATGTTGTTGAATATGGAATCTATAGTGCTAATTTTTTTATATTTTAAATTCAATATTTACATGAGAAGACTATTTATCATGTAGGTGATGTTTTTGACATTTTGTCAAATAATGTGATGTTTTATGAAAATTCAAATGTGTAGTTTATAGGTCAATCTCATTGACCCACATTTCATGAGTAGTGGTTCACAAGAGCCATATATATGTCATGTTCATAAGAGTGAAGCATTGAGACCTTTTCAGAAAGTCACCCATCCTAGTACTCCTCCAAATAAAACATTCTTAACTGTTCCAATTTCCCCAAGATCAAGCCATTTTATCTTGCTACTCTATGTGTATTTAACCTTCAACAAGTATTGTGCTTGCTAAGTGATATTGATATCTTGGGAGAATCTTCATTATAAAGCAAACATGAGTTAGAGTAGTAATAACATGGGTGACTTCCTAAGAAGTCTTAGTGCTTCACCTTTGCAAATGTCACTTACATACAATAAGTATTAATCAAGGACTGTTCATGGTCACGAGATTGCTTTTTTTACATAGAAATAGAGATTACTTGATACAAATATTTAAGTTGTCCTTTTCTTTTCTTTTTCACAAAAAAATAGTTAGCAAAAAAAATTGTAGGAAGAAGGTTTGACATAAGCAAATGTTTGTAATGCACCCATTACAAGCACAATAGCTATAACAAAAATTAGAGTTCAAAGATGTCTGTAAAATAATTCTTACCAACACATGTCAAGTTTATCATGCTTTCACTCATATAGACAACAAATAAAGATTACACTGAGGTGGTTTCTCCAAGTTATGTAAGAAATGAAATTACCTTTATATGGTTATCATTTATTACAAGCATTTTTTGGTCTTGTACATCATTATATTCATTTTGCTAAATCTTCTCACTCTCTCATTTTTCTCATGATCATTGACAATAAAATTTACTTTGCACTTATTTTTACCTTCACTTGACAAAAGTTAATCATTGCATTGTTATCCTCTATTTTGTAGGTTCTCATGGAGTGCACAAGCTAGAGGAAAAACACACATGATGACTACTGATAGAGTCCATTATTTTATATGAAAAATATTCCTTTATGTCTAAATATTTAATCTACATGCATGTCTATGAGTGCTTGCATACTTTGAGATACATGATCATTCTAGGATTCACATGAAACCCAAAGAAGGGGCAAACTATAATAGTCAAATTTGCATATTTTGAAAGGATATATTAATGCAATTACATATTGACAAATGACAATCTTTCTTTGAGGATGGACTCATTACCACATCCTTCCTCTATTCCCATTTACATATATTTCTACATATCTAGCCATACTTTATCCATTTCTACACACTCAACCATAAAAAAACCACGCTTTATCTATTTTTGCACACTTTCCATACAAACCACACTTATTACACCTTCCATGGATGAAAAATCATTCTATTCATTGACAATTTGTATTCCCTAATCTTGGGTCAATGGTGGAGAACTAGTCTCGTGGATGGAAGATTGTTCCTACATCCACACATTTATCCCTTGAAATTTTAAAAATCAAATTCAAATTTGGTTGTACCTCACCCCATTTTACTAGCCATTATGAGCTGACTAAATCCACTTTTTATGTAATTTATTGCTATGTCCTTATATTTGAAGGCATTAATTGGAACTTATTCAGTAGCCATAAGCATTATCAATTATTGTTCGCATTCAAGTTGAAAATCATGTTGGGAACACATTAGTTAATGCACTAGAAGGTATCAAAATATGCATATTCATGTTTTAGGGACTTGCATGCCTAAATATTGTAGTCCTCAATTATTTTCATGATTGTAAAGCTAGTCCTATCGAAGTTGTTGACCTAGGGAACATGACCCTTGTGATCTAATGATCTCCCCGAGATGTTTATAAACACCATGAGCCCTTTACATTCAATGAAGCACAACAAATCAAACAAACCAAAAAGTAAGAGTGCACATTCAAGAAGATCAAATCGACATCTTGCAAGACAAGTCTACACCAATGTAAATGAGCTAGAATTGTATATTCAATAAAAAAAAAGCTATAATCTCTCGAAAATGTGAGACAAACAACACATAAATCATCTATTTTCCTCTACCGAATAATCAAAGTCACTCTTTCATTCCATTGCATCTACTATAATACTAAATACTCCAAAATTGTAACTTAACATCTAATTCTAAATTAATCTACCATAAATTTATGTTTATGATTAACCTAAATTAAGCTCAGGGAAAGTTTCCTTTTACAAGAATAAACCCATCACGTTATGATCTGTCCCATTTAAACTCAATTATTTCAAAGCCCCGGGTCTCATAATTGAATTCCCAACAATTTGATTTCCATAGAGGGACTCTCCATTATAGAAAAATATGTTTCAACTACTTAGCAGAACTATCATAAATTCAGAATCTGCCGTACAATATTTTTGACAGAAATTTGTTGAACTCTAGCCAGTTCCAACTTATAACAACCAAATCTGTAACATTTCTAATCCCTCTATTTAAGACTCTTCAAAGCAGAAACAAATGTTCCAACGATTGAACTGTATTGTAATAAATTTATTTGACAAAACTCTTCAGTTGAGAACTTAAACGAGTACACCTTTCAATCACTTTACCCGATGAAGATTTTGTTTTTTATTGATTGTCAGTCTGGGATGTGTTTATTGTTGAGAAAGAAGAACAAATTCAATTTTATTTTCGGCCATTGATGACCGGGTCTAAAATCTACTCTTCAGGTGAGAAATTAATGCTCAACTCTTAGCACATGCAATACGAAATCCACGAGTTTACGGCAATGTTCTAACATGGGTTGTAAAATAACATTAATTCTCTTGCATTGTCCTTCCTTTTTCTGAATGGTCCACAACTGCAACATAACATTTGTCGTATTCTCCCCTTCCATATTGGTCTTTTGGTTCATCTTGTTCTCTGACTACTCACTTCCCCATATTTACCATCCTTGCCTTTATCGATTCTCCTCCTCTCCTCAATGAGCTTCTCTACAAATTAAATGTTTCCCACCACTCCCTCATTGAGCTTCTTAAAAATTAATTTTTTCATATAAATAGATAGGATTGTATTGATAGCCTTTTAGCAAGATGGAAAGTTGAACCAAAGCTCCCGACATGAACAATCACACAATTCGCTACAAATTAAATGTTCTTGACCCTCTCCTCAGTGAACTTCTCTACAAATTAACTGTTTCCCACCCTCTTCTCAATGAGCTTCTCTACAAATTAAATGTTTCCCATATAAATAGGTAGGATTGCATTGATGGAGCTTCTCTACAAATTAAATGTTTCCCATATAAATGGGTAGGATTGCATTGATGGAGCTTCTCTACAAATTAAATGTTTCCCATATAAATGGGTAGGATTGCATTGATGGCCTTTGAGCAACATGGAAAGTTGAACCAAAGCCCTGACATGAACAACCACCCATTGTACACTA
>VDFB02131547.1:0-79120 GCA_007258455.2 Sequoia sempervirens | reverse complement strand
TGCAAGGAAATTTATTACCAAACTCTTCTTTTTAATCCAAATGAATCTTCCAAGTTACTATGACTTATTCAAAATAATTTAATTCTTACTTGAAGAAACCAATCAAATAAACCACACAAAATATGAATGTGCTTTGATAAACCAAACATATACTTGATACACTAATTTAAATAAAAAGGAAAAATTCAAATTGGAGACAACCAGATAATTGCTATCAATAACCTCAACAAACAATTGAAACCAAAATTTGAGCACCAAGTTATTTCTTTCTTTCCATTATTGTGCTTCAAAAATATTTTTACAATGTATAGCTTTCCCAAAAAAACCAATCCCCCCTTTACACAGTCCTGATTTCCCTTTTATAAACACAAAGGAAACTTTAGATAGTTTACATTCAAAACTATTTAAACTACCCCTTTGCCTAGGATATGAAGAGACACAACTTTACATAAAATGTATTGATTACAAAAGTTGACTAAATACTTAAGTCATTACATGAAACTTTGAAAATACAATTGAATACACTCCATATATTTGAAACTCAAATAATTTTTACCCCTACCACTACCCCACACATACCCCCACAAGTCGAACTCTAACCATCGTAGGACCACACAATTCCTTTTTTCATCCTCCTCTATAGTCAAAAATAGGTTGAGTTTCCTTCAAAACTACCTTCAAAAACATGTCAAAATTACTCGTGTGATCTCGAGGTTGAACTGAGATTTTTCCATATGTCATGAAAACATGCTTTCCATGTGGATTTTTTAATTTCTTCCTGAGATGCAAAGTATTGACAGTCAAAGATAGGCTCTTGGGATGATCCAACATAGTGCAGTTTGAAAAACTCCTTAAACTCTCTCTAATTCAGCCTATGAAAAATATCAAATCACGTCCTAGAGCACTAAAATTGAACACGGGTGTGTATGAATATCAAGAGAATGTGACCACATAGGGGAACTTCATGAGATTCAATAGTTAATTTTTTATTAACATTCAAAGTGGGCGGCCAATAACCCTCAAAAACTTTAAATATCAAAAATCCCCTCAAACCTCACCAACTTAATGCTTGGAAAAAATATCAAATTGATTTTTGAGAATATGGAATTGAGAAAAGGGAGATATGAACATGGGGATAATCACAAGAAACAATTCACTTCTTTGACAATCACCTGACTTCAAAGTATCAACTCTCAAAGTTAGCTTTCTGATAAACTTGACACTGTGCATACAACAAATATCAACAAACTACATTTGCTTTTGACATATGAAAAATATCAAACAAGATGTTGGGGCTTTGAAAATGGACATGGGAGCATATAAATACTAAGAAAATTGTAGGGACCACTTCGTTTGGCATGAAACTCAATTGGTAATGGAATATTACTGTCTAAAGATGATCACCATGACAAATACAACAAGGTGCTAACAACAAACTTCTTCAGAACCTATAAACTCAATGCCTAAAAAATAGATCAAATCTGACTATGGGGGGCTGAAAATAGACATGAGCACTTATAATAATAAATGAACATGATCCCAAAGTTATTTGTCTAGAAAATCACAAGACATAAAGTTATTCATCATCAAACTAGGCTACTTAGAAATTTTTTGCAAGTATACTTCTGGGTGTTGCAATCAACTTTCTCATCATGGGCACTTCAAATTTAGCCAAAATATTAGGGTGCTAATAAAGTGACATGATATTGTAGATGTTTCACATCCCATGGATCCTTGCTTGCCATCAATAGAAGTTGCATCCACAAAATTCTCTAAGCGAATACTAGGTGGGATCAGAGGTTGAGCCACAGGAAGAGAGGGAGTCAAGTTTTTGTTCAGAGAGGCATGAGATTGTTCTGATTCTTTGAGAGAAGTGGGTGGAACAACATAGTGTTGAGATTCAACACCAACCCACCATGGTAGTTTACTTACAACTAGGTTGTCACACTGCTTATTACATTGGGAAGTAAAATGTTCTATTGAGAAACATCTCCTACATCTTAAAGCAATTTTTTCATAATTAATGGGTTGTCTCCTGCATCTGCTACCCACCTTTAGCAGTATCTCTGTAGGAGGGCATTGGCTAAATCCATTTTGACACAAATGCAAGCACACGTGGAGTTTTGATAGCCGATAGTCTCCTTGGAAAAGCAACAATACCTACCTATGGCATTGCCAATGGCCCTTAGGAAATCAAGCTCCCAGAATTGGATGGGAAGGTATGGCAGCCTTACCCATAGAAATGCAGTGGTGAAAATTTCTGTTCGTGGATTAAAATCTGGGAACCAAGGTTTCATGCACAAAAAGTCTCCTTGGAATATCCAAGACCACTCTCTAATATTATCTCCTTATCCTTTTGAGAATCAAATTCTAAATGAAAAATTCCTTTGCATAGGTGTAAATGCTTATTTCCCCACCCATGTACTCCTATCAATTCTCTGTGACCCAAGCATGTGCAGATCACAAAACTTTGGCCAGATCTTTGTGAATTGGAAAATCAGAGCGTGATTTGAGAGAAAATCCTCCTAATTTGAAGTTAGATTATCTAGACACACTTCAGGGGTTGAGGAAGCCAGACTTATTGGAAAGTGAGAGCACTGCTTCATGGTGTCACCAATCCTAGGGCTTGCAGATTGGAAAATGTGAGCTCTATTTGGTGATGACGTCATTATTAGGGTTTACAAGATCCAAAAATTTGGAAGAGGGGAAAGCTTGAGATGAGGCCTCTAGTCCAACTACCGCCCCATCAATAGAGAAATTCTACGCTGTAGTAGAATTTTTTCCTCCCTTAATATCTAAGTGGCGTCCAAAATGAACATGTTTAATTTTTTTTTATGGTTGTTGTCCATGGTTGAAAATATCCATAGACGAATCTGAGGGCATCAAGCCCTTCCGTCGATTGACCACAGCCCCTAGGCCAAGCCAATTTCGTGCCTCCACCAGTCGATTATGCCAACATGACCCCACTCCAGACATGCACACAAACTGTGAATAACGTTTGTTGCTAGAAGCATTACTAGCGAGTGAAGGGAGAATGAAGGGAGAGGAGCAGACGCTCGCTAACACCATTCCATAAGAGTTACTAAAGGTTTATGTGTTGCTTACATATATATAATTAAAATTACATAAATATATATAAGTCTTGATATATTATATGATTACTACTAATATGATTATTATTATATATTTATGATATATATAATTATTGTAGACACATAAAAATGGCCTCAACTTGCAAACCATATTTTCTATGACAAACACACTTCCCCCTCACCTACAATTAAATAATTACCATTAATTATTTAATAACATGACCATTTATCCTTCAATTAAATAAGCTTATTTATTTAACCCACTTTCCATCCCACCAAATGAATAATTAAAATAATTATTTAATATCTTTTGTCTCATTCCCATTTATGAATTAAACCATTATTTAATTCATAAGTCAACATTCTTCCATAAATTAAATAATTCTATTATTCCAACTACCTCTTTTTCTCCACCATTGATTTGATTATCTCCAGTTAAATTTCAACCCTTCATTTCAAAGCTTGCCCTAACTTTGACCTAATGTTTCCCTAACCCTAATCCTCCTTATCACATTGAATCCCGACCTTTGATCTTAGGGCTTCACCAACTTTTAATCTTGGCCATCCATTCTCAGTTTGGAATTCTTTAAAAGGATCTCTCTCAATCCATTTTGAACACACAACATGCTTGAGAGCTTTTGAGTACTTGAGCACACATTACTTCAATATTTTGCTTGGCTTTGGCATAGGTTATAGTTGCACTCCAAATCTGAGGGCAATCATACTATTTACAACAAGGTGGAGAAGGGCAATAAAGGTCAATCAAGGGAGGCTTGAAAATCAAGTGATATTGTTTTAGTATATTTATGCTTCTTTCTTTCCATTGTGCTCTATTGTTATTGGGATTTAATGGTTTATGTTACTTGCAACTAGCTTGAAAAATTTTCCTCATTACATTTGGTGAACCTAACGTGTTTTTTTTGGCTAAATAGTTTTTCTTGATGAAAGTTTTGTAGAATCCTTTGAATAACTAGAGCCTCCTTTAATTCAAACCATTGTGAAGATACTTTAGGCTTGTTGCAACATCTACAGTAATTTATTATCTTATTTCTAATTTATGTCATCGCTTGTTGTAGCATCTACAATAATTTATTATCTTATTTCTAATTTATGTCATCTAGAGGATCTACGTACTTTATGTTGCAACATCTAATTTCTTTGGTTGACTGAATATTCTTTAAAATCTAAAGATTGTTGAGTGAACCTTTTATGGAATTGGATGGTTTTGAACCTCCACTTTTATAGTATAAGAGTTTTAGTTTTAAAATATTCCCTTATTACATATTGTACTTATTTTGTCGATGATCCTGTGCTTAAATTCATGGTTGCCACTGGATAAAAGTCATCCTTTTATGCTTTATGCATTTTAAAATATATTTCAGAGCTCCCATCATGCCATCGACATGGTGGACTCCTAGCAAAAAGTGGTTGTCAGACATCTTCTATAAAGCCCTTTTAATACTTCTATTATGCAATATCGCTTTGAGGCGTTCTACTCATATGGGGATTATTGGTGACGTCAATTTGTATTATGTTACCATGATTGGATCTGGAATCTACAACCATCTATTAGAATATAAAGGCGTTGATGTAATTGCATGTTTTCCCATTGTTTGAAGTTGTACAAGCTCCTTCCTTTTACTGGGATCAAAACAGATACCCACCCATGTTTTTATTCTAAATAGAGACATGTTCTTCCATTTAGAATTTTTTTTTTGGCTATTTGGGGTATTTTGATCTTCATTCTTTACTTTATTAGATTGATGTATTGCCACTTGCTTTATCCACCGTTGCAAAAGAACTTACAAATTAACTTGGAAAAACATTTCAAACATACTCAACCAATGCGGTCTGAAAATTAGGCAAAACAAGAGGCATGGCTTTATCCGTGTGCGATTCCAAGAGAAGCAGAAGCCTGTGGACCAAGCTGCGGTGTGAATCAAGCAATGAACTGACAATTTTTCAGATTCAAGCAAATTTTTTGCTGCTCCTCTGAGAAATTTGGCAGAATTAAGCAAACATTTACAGTAGTCAACCGACAACTCTATCTTTTTCTCATAAAATCCATGTGTATGAAGGCTTGTTGCAATTGGTAGTTGGTTGAATCCACGAAGTGCATTCATTAATTCATTCGGTGTCGATAATTGATGGATTCATTTTTATTTTCTGCATTTGTTGTCTTCGTTCATTAAGTACAAGTAGGCATTGCGATGCTCTCCATATTAAAGCATTTTTGGGACATGAAATACTTTTGGCAATTGCAAAAATTAAAACTTTTAACATTGAATTTATTTCCACGTGAGACAAACACTTATGCCATTTTTTTGGACTTGTTAATCAATTTGAAAAGCCTGCTTATTAATTAAAAGTATAGGCTTCAACTCTAGTGTGGAGGCAACTATCCTTGCATGTGGTTGGTAGTTTCAAGAATAAATGTGCTGATACGACTGAACCAATGAAATTATTATCCATATGTAAGGAATTTGATTCTATGCTGAATTTGTGAGTCATTCTATTTTGGGTTCTTCTTTTTGGATAGATAAAGTAATGGTGTTGATTTTTATTAATGTTGTTAGTCAGAATTAATATAGATTTAGCCTTTTTTTCTAATTAATATAGATTTATCTCTTTTCTAGATTTTTCTAATTAATATAGATTTAGATTTTTTGAGATTTTTCTAAATTAATATAGATTTAGATTTTTCTAATTTAATTTAGAATTTTAATTTAATTTAGATTAAGATTTTCCTTTTAAATTAGATTAATTTTCTTAATTTTAGTTTTTATTCTTATTAGATTAATTAAGATTGAGATTAAATTTAGTTTACATTTAGATTTTGATTAATTTAGATTAAATAATTCTTTTCATGATAGCATAGATTAATTTTTAACTTTAATTTAGATTAATATTTTAGATAACTTTAATCTAGATTAATTTAGATTACTTTTAGGATTCACTTAGTTAGGTTTAAATTAAATTTTAATTACAATTAGTTAGATTAATGCCATCTTCTTTTAGTTTAATTTTTATTTTTGTGACTCATCTTTGACCTTTTTTTTTTTGCAGGTTCAAGTGTTCAAGCTTTGAAATTTAAAACCTATACTTTCGCCTGTCAAAGATTGGAGGCTCAAAATTACTAATCGTGCTTTGCAGGGCTATTGCTTTAGTTTGCTTCACCTTGCTTGCCTTTTTTACATCGAATGATTAGTGGGCCTAAAAGAACTTGAGTGCTTGAGTTGACATCATAAGCAAGTTTAAAATTTACAAGTGCTTGCATTGTCTTGTGGTTTCATTTTGTTTCTAGGTGTGTATGCTTTTCTCTCGTGCCATTTGGCGATCTTGAGAATCATAAACACCTTTAGACATTTTGTATAACCACCCACACATTTGGATTTGGGCATTAAAATGAACAATCTTGTTTTCACTTTTGTGTAATCTTGATTTAGTATTAAGAGTATCCTCTCCCCTTGTGCACTTGTGCAATCCTGGGTGCAAGAGAAATTGTTATTAACTCTAGAAGTGGGCTTGCCTTGGTGGGAAAAAGTACTCACCCCAAGGCAACTCAAACTGACAATGAGCTAAACTCAAGCTACTCTCGACTGATATACAAATGTGAATGCTACTAGAAAACTTAGCATTATAGGTGCGGATGTGTCACGTAGACAAGTGATTCCCTCAGTACTCGTGTGGTGCATGAAGCCCTGTAGAGCGTAACCTCTACAAGCTAGGAGTCTTCCTTATCGAAGCTAATCCTGCCTCATGTGTGGCCACCTAAATGGGTTCCCTAACTAAAAACCATTAGTGTAGTTGCCAAAATCCTTTTCTATTCGTTGGTGCAACAACGGTCATTGCTAAGCCATCCCACATACTCATGGTTCTTAGTAGAGATGAAGAGTTTGTCATGGGAGATTCATGACAACTCGAAGCTTGGATGACCCGAGAAGTGAGTGTCATGTAAGGGGGAGCCAGTGTGACCAAGCTTCTAAGTCATCCGCTAAGAATAAGCACGACTGGTTAATCCAAGTGGGAATCTAGTGAATATAGTCCTTGCCATCCATAGGATGTTTTCTTGTTTTCAATGTGCTTGTCTCCAACAATTCAAGACAAAATCAAGTGTTTTCCAAATGTCTGTTGATTCAATGAACACATAAAACACCTTTTACAAATATGGAAAAATCACAATCATACTGGAAACACATTCACAAACTAGTCAAAATTGTAGAAAAACTTGGTCAAAATTGCAAAAAAACCAAACTCTATTCATAGTGAAATGCAACTAATTATCTTGCAATGCATCTGCTCAATCTGAAACACAACTACTAATAAATGATGCATCTGTTAAATCTGCAATGCAATTGATTTTCCTAAACTGCAACTACCTCTCGCTCAAACAAACTATCACTATCACAATTTGAGGTCAAACTTTCAATAGTTGTCTCTGATTACCTTTTGAGGTCAAAATTGCTCCATTCACCTTGCATATCATCATTCCATTATTAGGTCACCATTTTAGGTACCTTAGCATCCTCATTGCTTGCATACCTCAACATCTCATTAGGATACCTTTTTCAAACTTTTAGGTGACACCTTGTGTATTTTAGGATAGAAGAACTCTCTATACCTTGGCACACAACATTGCTTCAACAAAAGATCGTCATTTGACCAAGTCACTTTTTAACTCAGTCCTTTTTCATTTTGGTGATAATTTCCTACTCACAAGTCTATTTGGGAAACTCATCTTGTCACTCTTTTCACTTGTTCTAGAAAAAGGCCATTTGACAATCCGAGTTGAAACATTGGTTTACCCTTAGATAGTTAGTGATCATATTCTTACATCTTTCAAAAGTGTTTAAGCCCTCAAGTTCACGATAGGTATCAATCACCTCCTAGTCATTTGTATCCTTCATACCACAACATTTTAGACCTATAAGAGCATCTTCATACATTCTAGACTTCATACCATCCAACATTATTGTTCTAAATTTTAGTCTTGTTGCATATATTAGACATTTTCCATCCTTAAGATACCAAAAATACCAAAAAACATAGTTGCACTGCATTTTGGCATACCTTATTTCAAAAAAAAAAAAATACAAAAAACATAGTCTTAGTCTCATACCATCCACCTTCATCTTGGGCAAGTCTTATATGGTTGAAACTAGATTGCAAAAGAAACGTCGAGCAATGGATCTCTTTCATGATGATGAGGACCTTTACAATTACACTAGCACACTCAACTTTGACAATACCACCAATGATCCTCACAACACCATCAACCTTGAGAGTCATGGTCATGCCAACCTGGGACCTACATCTTATCAACAACCAAAGACACAAAATATTTTTAAACAATTCCTTGTTAAAGACAAAGATGGAAATGTGTTCATAGAAGATGTAGAGGCTGCCGCACAAAATCTTGATGTTGCCTCTCTTGTGGACAAAATTGTCATGTTGGACCCTCAACGATATTTAGCCAAAATATTAGATGGAGTTAAACTACCTCAAGGATTTGATGTCAATACCTTACACGTTGCAACGTCACCCATGGACAACACACAAATGAGCCAAGGACAATCTACACCACAACTTACAATTTCCATACCCATTGGAACGACAAGCCCAAATACTACAACTACCAACACTTCATCCATCTTTGTGACACAATCTATGTCACAACCCATGACACAAACCACATCACAACCATTATTCACAACAGAACCCTTTGGCTCAGCATTTACTCCCTTTGGGTCATCATCTCAAGCCATAGGGGCATCCACATCTAACATCCTTGGTAGACCTAAGGCGAGACAAGTTCTCATCCAGGGACCTCAATCAAACACAAACACCATGTCTCAAGGTCCTCATATCAATACAGACACCTTGCAAGGACAAACCACGAATGCCCCACATAGGAAAAATACCAACACATCACATGGTTATAATCCTTTTCCACAAGGACAAGGATCACACGCGACACAACCTCTTAACATACCATATGGCTACACACAAGGAATCCTTTTTGGCAACCACAATATCCATAGACAACGCACCCAACAAATGCAACATAGCTCAACCACTTCCCACATCCCAACTTACACATCACACATTCATACTCATGGACATAATCAAAATCTACCACATACACATAACATTTTGAACCAAAACATGTCATCTCAACAAAACATGGGACCACACAACACAAATATGGGACCTCATAACAATGTTGCCAACAATCCCATAATAGATGCATTGACCGCCTAGTTGGCTGCCCTACAAAAGCAAGTGGAAGGGATGCAAATTTCAAACAAGAAGATGTACTCCTCACATGATTTACATCCTTATCCATATGACACTAGCATATACATGCCTCCTTTCCCTCCTGGGTATATCATTCCTAATTTCACCAAGTATAAAGGAAAGAGCAATCCTCTCGAGCACATAGGAGAATTCACCACTGCTTGTGTGGATGTCGCATATGATCACTCTTACCTTTTGAGACTCTTCCCTTGAAGTCTTATTGGGATTGCACTTGAATGGTTTGCACTAATACCTAAAGGGTCAATAAAGTCATGGGATGACCTCGCCAATAAATTCGTGGAGAATTATGCTTACAACATTGAAAATGATGTCGTGATTGCTACCTTATGCCACTTGACACAAGATGAAGGTTAGCCCTTCATTCCTTTATTCCAAAGATGGCGTAATATGGCAAGTCAATATCTTGTCGAGATTCCTGAAAAACAAAAAGTGGAAATGTCCGTAGAAAATTTCAAGCCAAAGTTGAAACACTGTTTACAAGTACATTGATGTGCCACATTCACAGACTTAGTTGAGAAAGGCATGGCACTGGAAAAGGTCCTAATTTCCCAAGGTGAACTTGCATATGGCAACAAAAACACACACAACCAACAAACCTCTAATGACAAAAGCAAGTTTTGGTCCCGTAATAAGAATGTAACAAACGATGGATTCGTAGACGTGAAAGTTGTAAATCGAACATGTCCTACATTGACTCTCAAAGCACCCAACGTGAAAAAAAAACACACCATATGTTTCCAACCAAGCAGCTAATTTGGTCCAACATACTCAAGAATGAGGACCCCCAAGACAACTAAGGAAATACCCACAAAGACAATACACTCCTTTACCAGAACCAATTGAATTTGTCCTAAAAAATCTAGTACAACCAAATGTCATACAACTCCAAGAGCTCAAACCATATGACCCAGGACGGTTCAAACCATCTTGGTGGGATGACAATGCCTTTTGTGACTACCACCGCATCAAAGGGCACAAGACCTCTTCATGTCATCAATTGAAGAACATAATCTAAGACATAATTAAGAATGGAACCATAGAGGTCGAAGGACAACAACAAACTTCCAACCAAGACCATACAATTTTCAAAAATCCATTACAAGACCATGATTCAGGAAATCCCTCCACCTCAAGTCGAAAGACGGACAATCAGTCCAATTATGCCAGGATTGCCTTTGATTACTCAACTTTAATTGATCACCTCTTTGTTGCTGATGAATATGTCAACACAATCACCATCAAAAAGGTTTCCAAATGCGTTTTCACTACTCGTAGGGCTAAGGTTACTATATCTAGTCCTTCTTCAAAGTAGCCACAATCTAAAGACCAATATAATCTTGTTGACCAATTGGGAAAGACACCCGCACACATTTCTATCCTCGAGCTATTATGCCTATCACCTAAACACAAAGCTATCCTCAATAAGGCTTTGAAGGAAACCTTTGTTCCTACCAACCTGGATGTCAACCGATTTGAAGCCATGGTTGGGTACTTGGCTAATTCACTCCATCTCTCCTTTTTTGACAAAGACTACTCTACACAAAAGTTTAACCATAATGACCCATTGCACCTTGAAGTATATGTCCATCAACACAAGGTCAAATGAGTCTTGGTAGATGGCAGAGATGGACAAAACATTTGCACCTTAAAATTGGTCAAGGCATTGGGCTATTCTGAAGCATGTGTAGACACAACCAAAAGCATTATAATCAAGGCCTATGATGATGAAGAGCGCTCTTCCAAGGGTGTTATCACACTCCCTATTGAAGTTGGCCCCGCAATTATGGACACCACATTCAAGGTCTCAGATCTTGAACTTTCATATAACCTTCTCCTCGGTAGACCTTGGATTCACACCATGAAAGGTATGCCTTCCACCTATCATCAATGCTTGAAATTTCCATATAATGGCACCAAAGTCACGATCATTGGCGATCTTGATCCCTTCCAATATTGCACTAATTTAAGGGGAGTCCCCGAACACCAAGTTCCTATCAATCGAGAAGCTTTCACATCCACTTCATCCAATTACGTCAATCCCTCTACCCTCATAAAATCATCCACATCCAAAACCCCATCCGTCGACCCCAAAATCAAGATCCAAGACAAAGTTTGTGGTGAGAATAAACTGAATACTGGCTATTGCATCACAAAGCTACCCAAGTCTCCCAAGTCTTGTGGTAGGCCTTGCTTCAAGATGGAACCCAAAGTTGTCATTAAAGTTCCTCCCACCACCACCTTCACAAGCTGGGGAGAGTTAAACAAAGAAGACATTGAGGACATTTGAGCCTAGATTTACAAAGATGAAGAAGATATGTCGATGTTATTGATAGAACAATATGGAAAAGGCTTTGAGCTCATGAAACAACAAGGTTATGATGGAATCAGTGGACTTGGTATACATAAAAATGGAATGAGAGAACCCTTGATTCCTCTTAAGCAACCAAAGAAATCAGGGTTAGGGTTTGTACCAATTAAGATTGGGGCTCCAAGTACTAAGATACTCTCAAATAAGGATGTGAGTGCTTTAGAAGATGTTAAGACATCTAAGGATCCTACCGAAATCTATTATGGTGACACCGACTCTCATGAATATGAGGGGGACTCTTGCACCACCAATGACTATGAGCTTGATCATGTCTTTCATGAGTCTGACATATCCCACCCATCCTTTACCAACCTCATGGATATCAATATTAGCATTGATTCCTTTCATGAACCAGAACCACCAAAGACCACAGACAAAAGAGCATGGCTAGATTCTTTTTGGGAACCCAATAATACCTTTGTATCTACCCTAGCAGCTGCTTCCCCATCTTTCACTAACACCAATGATGGTATCTCCCTCGTCTACCCCCAATTGATCAATTGGGACCAACAAGATCGACCTACCTTGGACATATTTGAAAATGATGAGGCCATTCCTAAATTTATGGGACTACGAGAGGGCATACCACGTGGGGACCATAAGGTTGGCTTCAGTATAGATCTTGATGCTGCAACATATTTCAGTGAGACTATCCCACCCTCTAGTCGCAAAAATGAAAAAAATAAAATAAAAAATGAATGGTATTTAGGTGAAAGTTGTAAGGCACCTTTTGACCAAGAAAAAATAAAAAGAAAGGACGTATCCGAGGGAGAAAACCTCTCTAAGGAACCCAAGGATGGAGGGTTGGACTTTCTCCCTGTCACTCAAGAGAGATCCCCGATGCTGACTGAAGATGTAACAGAAGTCAACATTTGGTACTACAAATAATCCTAAGACTGTTCTCTTTGCAACATCCCTGACAAAAGAGGAAAAACTAGAGTTTCAATCATTTTTCATAGAACGCCAAATCAATTTTGCATGGTCTTATGCTGATATGTAAGGGTTGGACCCTGAGTTGGTTCTACATCATCTACCATTACATCCAAATGCAAAGCCGATCAAACAAAAGCTTAGAAAAATGCACCCTCAAATGCTATGTTTGTCAAAGTTGAACTTAAGAAATTACTAGATGTTGGTTTCATAAGACCTATTGATTATGTATATTGGATCTCTAACCTTGTACCAGTGACCAAACCAAATAGACAATTCCATATCTGCACAGATTTCTGGGACTTGAACAAAGCATGTCCGAAGGATGACTTCCCACTTGCAAATATCAACATCATAGTAGACCTAACAGCAGGATCTGAGATTTTTTCCCTCATGGATGGCTTCTCAGGATATAATCAAATCCGTATTGCCCCTAAAGACCAACACAAGACAACATTCACTTGCCCATGGGGTACATATTGTTAGAATGCCATGCCCTTTGGACTGAAAAATGCAGGCGCAACCTATCAAAGAGCTATGACCACCATATTTCATGATCTCATGCACACATTGATGGAAGACTACGTTTATGATATTTTGGAAAAATCCTTGACACGTGGTGATCACTTAAGAGTCCTGGACAAGATTTTCAACTAGCTAGAAGAATATAAGCTCCGCCTAAATCCCAATAAATGTGTCTTCAATGTGACATCAAGAAATCTTTTGGTATACATTGTTTCCCGACGAGGCATTGAAGTAGACCTAGAAAAAGTCAAAGCAATATTAGACATGCCTCCACTTAAAGGAATCAGTCAACTTCGAACACTACAAGGTTGAGTCTAGTCTATTAGGCGCTTCATCGCATAGCTTGTAGATAAATTTCAACCTTTTCAATATTTGTTACGCAAAGGAGTCCATTTCATTTGGATAGACAAGTGTGAGGTAGCTTTTCAACAAATTAAAGAGTATCTCTTGACACCTCCTATCCTAATGCCGCCTATTGATATAAAACCCCTAATTTTGTACATCTCAGTGACTACAATTGCACTGGGGGTATTGTTGGCTCAAAATGACCATGAAGAAAAGGAACGTGAAATCTATTACATTAGCCACACTTTGGTGGGGTACAAACTTAACTACAGTCCAATTGAACATGCTTGTCTTATAGCGGTTTTCGCCGCTCAAAAGTTGACACACTACATGTTAAATCATCAAACTAAGCTTATAGAAAAAATAGATCCCCTAAAATATCTACTCAGTAGGGCAACATTAACAGGATGATTGGCTAAATGGGTCATGATACTCAGTGAATATGACATTTAGTATGTGGAACGTAAGGCAATAAAAGGACAAGTTATCACAGACCAACTTGTTGATGCACCCACAAAAGCTGCTCACCCTTTGATTTCTAATTTCCCAAATGAGTCAATATTTACATTAGACACAGGTGCAACATGGCAGTTATATTTTGATGGCTCATACACTAGTCATGGATTAGGTGCAGGAATACTATTTGTCACCCCTCAAGGTGACACTATACCCAAATCATTTAGAATAGCCTTCTCATGTACAAACAACATTGCAGAATATGAGACCTTACTAACAGGATTGCACATGGCTATAAAATGAAAAATTGCAAGTCTGCAGGTCTTTGGTGATTCCCAATTGGTCATCCAATAGGTCAACAATGACTATGAAATTAAAGATGAGAAATTGACCCCATACAAAAGAATGGTTGATAGTTGTAAGTTCTATTTTGCAGACATTACTTTTTTCCAAATCCCATGGATTTAGAACAAAGCAGTCGATGCCATAGCCACCATTGGGTCTCTTTTGGATATTCCCAACAATATGTTGCAGTACGAGTTCTAAGTGGAACAACTGTTGGTCCTCACCTTTGATGTCCCTGAGTCCGAAATGGTATTTGAGCTTGTTGGCCCTAATTCCCCCTGGTACCAGGATATCTATGACTATTTGCATTCCCATACATTACCACCTGACCTATCGAGTAATCAATGCAAGTCCTTCATCCACAAATCCACTTGCTACACCATCATCGATGATACCTTATATAGATGTAGCTTTAACAACACCTTACTCAGATGTCTCGACACTAACGAAGCATAAAATACCTTATGTGAAGTACACAAAGGTATATGCAGAGCCCATTCTAGTGGTCTGACCAAAGCCAAAAAGATCATGTGATTGGGATACTACTGGCCTACAATGGAGCACGATGCCTATCACTTTGTGCGGAAATGTCGACAATGCTAGATACACAGCGACCTCATTCATGTACCTGTGCAAGAGTTGCAACCTATCACTTCACCATGGCCCTTCGCCCAATGGGGACTTGACCTCATAGGAAAAATTCATCCCACCTCATCAAATGGCCATAAGTTCATCATCATTGCCACTGAATACTTCATGAAATGGGTTGAAGCCATCCCTATGACATACATTTTTTTTTATATAGGTAAGTGCTATCAAAGGGGGTAACGCCCATTTACATTGATTCAGGTGGTGAAACATGCCAGAGTACATTCAAAACCACAACCCTTCCCATTTTACATTATCAAGTGACGTTAAACCACTAGTAGACTCCTACCCATTCCCAATGCCTTAGCCAAGTTGCTCTCACTTAGCAACAATATGCCAGAGTCCATATACCTGGCGAATGCCTCCATGTTGGAATTCATGACTCCTACTCTATAAAATTCCCACGTGTTCGCTAGAAAGTTCTCCCTTGCCTCCATATGCAGCCTAAGAGCCTCCACTTCATACATCTCTCCCTCGTCCTCCTCGGCACCAATGTCAGTTGCATCAAAGAAAAGATTGAGGTGACTCACCAGACCATCTGCCACCATCTCCAATGTCGCATTCACCACAACTTGAACATTAGCCTATGCTAAAAAGCCCACAAAGAGCTCTACCATCCTTTCTCGAGAGCTGAGTATGTCAACCAATAGTCCAATAACTACTTCGTAGATCTTCCCATCGCACCAGTGCCTATCCTCCTAGAGTACCCCCTTCACCACATTCACTATCTCTTCCAACACCGCTGGGCGATGGATAGGGAAGAGTCACCCACATTGCACCATGAGAGTCTCTTCAGTGCACATGCAACTTAGCCCAAAATAGTGCACCATCCTTGCTTTTTGTTTGGATTTCCAATTCCTCTTGTGGGTAGATTGTGTGTTTCTCCCCACCAAGCTCGAGCAGATATAACTTGTAAAGGGAAAATACTACAACATCCAACCTCTTTCCAAATTCTGAATCCAAACCAAATCTATGACTAGATATACCATTTGCAACTAGCAATCGCCAACATGTGATACACGTATATCAACACCTAGTCACAGGCCAGAGGCAGCGCCAGGGAAGATACCTCAATGCCCCATATTGTCTTGGTCTAAGATTGCCTGTAGCCTCGACCACCGATCCGTGGAGGAATCGACGTACACCAAATTTTCTTGAGATACTTCGTAATTGGCCAACAGATCTGCAACTTTATCCGCTTTCCTGTATATGTGTGAGAGGGAAAATTCATTCAATTTACCCAACAATGTTTTAATCGTCACAATCCGGTTGCCAATTTTCCAACTTGGCAACTTTCTAGAGGAGATTTCTTGTATATAGATTTGTGAATCACCTTCAATTTCCACAACATCTATACCTTTTTGAATGCATAACTCCAAACCTAACTCCAAGGCTTCCAACTTAGCTATGTTGTTGGAATGAATACCCAATCTCTTTGACACTGCCCACACACACTGGCCACAATTGTCTCTAATTATGTACCCAACACTAGCTTGCCTAGGATTGCCTTTGGCAGCACCATCGAAGTTTAGTTTCCATTTTAATCTCACCGGCTGCAACCAGTGCACATCCTTCCTTTTAACCTTACCTATCCTGAGTGTCGATGACTTAGGATTTTTGAGTTCAGCCCATACCTTATGGATCTCTTCATCCCACCTTGTGAACTTTTCCTTAGAGCCTATGTTATTTCTATTATTTGCTATCTCAATGATGGCTCCCTAAATTTTTGCAATAAGAAGATCCCCGCTTATGGATTTATCCTTGAAGATGTGTCAGTTTCTCTCCTTCCACAGATGCCAAACAACCAAGGATGGCACCATTATCCAGATTCCATGCCAAAAGTCGTTCTTGTTTGCAATCGACCAACTATTCAATAAATCTCGAAGCTTCAACTGCCTTGGTCCCTGGAGACGAAAGGCCCCTTGCAACCAATCCTAGCAAGAGGCAGCCATAGGGCAAGTGAGAAATAGGTGATCTACGCCTTCCTCCTCTTGCTCACATAATACGCATCTAGACGGGCCAGCAATCCTGATTCTTTTTAATCTTTTCCTGTAAGACAATGTTGATGAAGGGCCACCCACAAGAAGGCACCAGCTTTGGGAAACAGTTCGCATTTCCAGTAGAGGGTGGCCATCCATATCTTCTCCTCACTATGAGCTAATTGGAGATGGTATCCCAATTTAGCCAAGTATTCCCCAGATGGAGCACCACACCATATTATTGTATCCTCCCTATTGCTCAGAATAACCATCCTATTAATTAGTTCCTAAGTCACTGCCTCTTTCAATTCTTGTAGTAAAGGCATAGAATCAACATCTTTCCACTTGTAATGACCGCCTACTATATCGTCATCTTGACACACATAGTCCACCACCTTGATTCCATACTCCTCTTGTAGCCAATCCACATATTAACCCAAATTGAACATTTCTACCAAGATTTTATGGCCATCCCAAGAGTCTATCCAGAATGACGCCTGCCTACTGTCCCCAATTCTCCATGAAAGGTGGCTAGTGATTAAGGGCCTGTAGTTTATTATGTACTTCCACACCGTCGATCCACCTTCAAAATTTTCTATTGTTAAGATTCTAGAAGGCTCCTAGATATCCAAATATTTGTTTTGCAGGATACAACACCACTGCTTCTCAGGGTGCTTGTACATCTTCCAAACTAATTTGGCACCCAAGGCAATATTTTGGAGCCTAATCTTCTACAATCCAACCCTGCCATCCTCTTTTTCTTTACATGTTGTATCCCATCCTATGAGCATGATTCTTTTTTCATTCTTGGAGCCTTCCCATAGGAACTTCTTGTAAGAGAGGGGGACCACCACCTGCAAGACCCCAGGTCAAGGAGGGTCAAGATGCAAGAGGCTGCCCTAACTTACCTCAACTTAGTGAAATGTTTAGGGTATGCAAGGCGAGGGTAATGAGGGCCTTAGGGCCTCTCAATTATTCTGCAGGCCCGAAAGGCAGGAAAAGGCTAGGCGAGTTGGTTTCTAGGTCTAACACTACGTCTCAGAAAGCTCTCTGTCAGAGGACAAAAGCACAATCTTTGGACGACAATGCGGCACATTGGTGTCTCAAAAGTGCAATGTCATTCGTATGAACAGACATCGACAAAGACGTGGTTAAGCCAACAAAACTAGCTAACGGCCCAGCTGACTAACTAAAGGGCCAAAATGACACAACTAAGTAAAATAAGTAATCTCTAATATTGTAAAGTAAATATGCGAGAGTGATGAAAACAACGAGAACCTCACCAAGGAACTTGTTCGCCAACTGATTCTCCTAGAAGCACGCCCACCTACACATAGTAAGAGGGAAAATGTTGGGTGGTTGTATAGGGGCTTGCCTCAATTAGACCCCCGTTTAGGTGTTTCCACCGCCATAGACAACCAAAGGAACAAGATAAAGAAGTAATAAAGTAAAGAAAGCACAAGCACTACAAAATAGTACTATGCTACTCAACCAAATGATAGAGGAGAGGAGAGGGAAGCTTACCACCTCCACTAAGAGCACTCAAGGCTGCTTGGGGGAGAAATGAGAGGAACTCAAGCCTCTGTTGCAAATGGTGTGGTCCCAAACATGCTCTACCGAGTTGACGAAGTATGGCTATGGCTGCAATGGAATGCTTGAATGCTACTAGAAGTGTTAGATTGAATACTTCAAGTGGTGAAGAGTGAGCTTAATGCTTGGAAGAAGATGTGTAGAGTTATGAAGAGTTGTCAAGAAGTTGAAATACAAGTTGAAAGAGTGAATATGAAGGAATGAGGAAGAAAACGGCCATATTTGGGTCGATTGGCCAAAGGAGGTGTTACAACTTCACTATCAATGGGAAGAGTAACGCCTCTATTGGCTCAGCCGTAGGAATCTATCAGGGACATAAGCACACTGCACGGGCGTCTGCACGTTGTCCCCAATAGAAACGCCTCCACCAACACACAAAACAAGCTCCACGTGGACCGCCAATAGTGGGATTAAGTGAAATTAAGCCTTTGGCTTTGGTTTTCTAAGGTGGAAAAAAGGAAAAAAGGGGAATTGCACCTAGGGTGCAAATTCGCTCTTATACATTTTTCCCCCACTTTAGCAAGCATGAGTACTGATGAGTGCTTGGTAAAGTAGATCAAGAAGAGAGTAGGGTTAGAAAAGTATACTTAAACCGTTGAGGAAGCAGTACTTGGTCTAGCGTACCTGAAGGTGTAGGAAAAGTGAAAGACTCAATAGTTGCACAGAACTATGAAGTTAGAACAACAAAGCGTCTTACAGGCCTGTGGACCTGTAAAGAGGCAACCCCCAAGATCTCTCACATGGAGGAAGCCCTAAGGAAGCGGACTCCACAGAGGCAGGAAGTGGCGACATGTCTACCAGTAGATAGAACATGTCAAAAAGCGGCGACACATCTACCCGCAAATAGAACATGTCAAAAGCGGTGACACATCTACCTACAGATAGAATCATGTCAAAAGCGGCGATATGTCTACCCGCAAATAGAACATGTCAAAAAGCGGCGACATGCCTACCCGCAGATAGAACATGTCAAAAAGCGGCGACACATCTACCTGCAAATAGAACATGTCAAAAAGCGGTGACATGTCTACCCGCAGATATAACATGTCAAAAGCGGTCGGTCATGTAGACCGTAAAAATTTCAAAGGGGTCCCTCGAGAACCCTTCAAAAGGAGAGGGGTCCACTCAAGGGACACACTGTTTGAAAGGTAAGGTATAGTTAGGTTTCCCCCAAGCTAGATGTGAAAGTATGAATGGAATGAGCCTAGTCGGGCTACCCACAGGCTAGACGTGAAAAAATCCATTCGTCATAAAGGCCTTTGAAGGAAGGGTCCCTTGGGAACTCGCCATGACAAGGAAGGGGGTCCACTCAAGGGACACACAATTCAAAAGCAGTTGTTCTTCTTAGAGCAATTCATCATCAAGGAATCCTTTCAAAAAGATGTTCACTTCATCAAGGAATTTGAAAGGAAGGATATGCCCCATGCGAGGGGAAGTCAAATCTATTCCCACTTCGGATTAAGGTATTCAAGTCCTTTCTTTACAAACCCGTGATGAAGGAAACATGTTCTGTTAGGGCTCCAAGTTGAGAATGTGATTCAAAGGAAAAATTGTTGTGAAGACTTTCAAGAAAAGATTCGTTGGCAACAAATTCATTTTTTGAAAATCGAAGTGTTAAAGAAGAGCGTTGTATCACATAGGAGGGACAACTTAAGCAAAGAAGAGAGAAATATGAAGGGAAAGCAAAAAGAGAGAAAATTCAAGCAAAGGACACAAGGGGATCTAGTTTAGTGGGGTCAGATCTATCTGAGCTCATATAATAATACCTAACCACAATGCAAGGTGAAAGATTATCAATCCCCAACCAAATCAGGAAGAATGCACAGAGAACCAAGTAAAAATAAAAAATTGGGTCAACATGGAAGGGAAGCCTAAATGCCCCCAACGCTTTGCATCATCCCCAATTTGTCGAAAATCAAGCACAAACATGGAATGGTGATACAAATAGAATAAGGTTTATGACACAAAAACCACACCTGTATCCAAGCACCAACAAGGGTGATGAGGGTCATCCAGGCACACAAAGCACGGGTACGAGGGAACACATCACAAAACACACACACACAAGATCAAGAAAAGGGGCCTCCGCCTAACACTGATTAGCCAAGAGGTCATATGCTTCCCAATCTAGATCCTCATAAGGGGAAGGAGGATGAACCTACAAGGGTGGAATGTTAAGAGGAGAAGCATCTGGCCCTCTTGCAACAAGAGCCAAGGAAGAGGGCCCCTTAAGGTCCTCTCCACTGAGCTCCTGTGGAGTCAAAGTTAGCGATTTCACGAAGATCGCCGACAAGGCCGAGACTTGGTCCACGAAATTAAACATGCATCCCATAGGAGCACCATGCCTATTCTCAGTGGATGAGGAAGGTTGTGCTTGAGGTTCACTGCTAAGTTCACTGAATGACTCGAGAGCGGTGACAAACTTAGGTGAAGTCGAGATTGGTTCTGTCACAAGGACATAACAAGTCATCATAGGACCACTTTGCGAAGAAGGTCGACTCCTCTTACATCCTCCATTGCTAGAAGGACTAGCCTCAACCTCTTTCTTTGTTGGAGGAGATGAAATCCCCACAGACGAAGGTAGGGTTGCAAAGGAAGAGGAGGAAATAACTGCATCGGATATGACTGAAGTATTAACCATATCCATGGGCTTCGGGAAGGGTTGAATATTCGAAACGAACATCAACAAAGGCGGCTCCGCTAAAGGAGTGATAAACACTTGTACCCATTTAGGGTTAGGCACATTGAAGCTCGCAACGGAAGCTGGGAGCGGATCAAATTGAAGAGGAACAAAAGGAAAGGAGGAAGAAGACACTGCAGGAGGTCTTGAAAATAGGAGCGGTTGTTCCTTCCTCCTTTTGTTGTGAGGTGACCTGATCCGCCAGGAGAGCCTTCTGTCGGCGCTTGCGCTCTCATGCAAGGTGGTTTCTATGACTCTTGGAGTTAGAAGCTGGGGCTTGCAAAGGGACAAGAGGTTCCTACTCAACCATAGGAACGTCCACTATGGCTATTTCAGGCATAGGAATAGGTTCATGTATGGGAGTAGGCTTAGGAGCGACAGGAGGAGTCAACTCGAGAGCCTTGGCAGCAGGCCTCTTTCTGCTCACTGCCTTAGGAGTAGGAGTAATAGGAGGTTGCGAAGGCTGAGACAAGGAGGACTCTCCTCAAGAGACCTTCTTTCTTTCATACCGAATGGGTCTAGGATCTGTTGGCAGAACAAGAAGCTCAAATGCGGAACACTTAGGCTTTCACCAAGTGGGCACTAAAGGGTTCTCTTGCAAATGAGGAGCAGAACCTGACGATACCATAGCTGAGTGAGAAGAAGCATCAAACTGGGTAGCGAAAAAGGAAGATGGAGGATCACAAGACTGCTTCTCTTCTTTCCTCTTTCGAGCCTTAGCAACATCATTGTCAGCCTTCAAACAAGCCCTATGCGAGATAGCATAAGGTGAGGGAGGGTACCTTACTTTCGGCCTTAGATGCCCTTTCTTATAGTTCTGATATGTTTTATGCAAAAGGTCTGTCCTAGGCAGAAGGGGACCCATGTGCACAAGCCAAGGGTGATCCAGGGAGTAGCTACCACATGCAACCAGAGGTCTACAACTGGTGTCATGGATCACGTGCACAGAACCTCTATGGATAAATTTTAAACATTTATGCATGAAGGAGGGCACCGCATTCATCGCTACCAACCAAGGGATACCCAATTTCACTCTGAAGAGTTTAGATCTAGGGATTATATCAAACAGGAGATTCACGGACTTAGGTCCAACTAAGACCGATAGCACAATGCTACCCAAAGGGGGTACGGAAAGCCCATCATGTGTGAGGATGAAACTCACAGAAGCATCATATTCATCCTTATGTAAAAATTTTATTAGCATAATCTCCTCCGTTATTATGTTCACTTGTGATGTCGGGTCAACGAGAACACCCGCTACGATGTTCCCATTGATCCATGCAGGAATGTAAAGAGGAGATGGTTCCCTGTTAAAGCCCATCAGCAAGTTGTGTGAAGTAAAGGTTATGCCAACACTACTATCCATATGCTACCCAAAGGGGACGGGTTGATGCAGGAAGGAGGCCATTACACACACTAGACAATGCTTTCATAGAATCCCCAAAGGTTAACTGATAAGACGGTGACCCAATTAAGGTTTCATCGTGCAATACCTTTGGAACCTTACAACTATGCCAACTAGGGGTCGTAGGTCAGGTTGCAATGTGAAAACCTTACAACACTCACACCCACAACACTCCTAGAGTACAAGGAAAGGAACTGTCAGTATCGCAAGAAGGGAACCAAAATGGTTCACGTCGGGTTCACCAAAAATGTAAGAGAGGGGGACCATAGCGTGCAGGACCCCAGGTCACGGAGGGTCAAGATGTAAGAGGTTTCCCTAACTTACCTCATCTTAGTGCAATTTTTAGGGTATGCGAGGCGAGGGTAGCGAGGGCCTTAGGGCCTCTTAGTTATTTTGCAAGCTCAAAAGGCAGGAAAAGGATAGGCGAGCTGGTTTCTAGGTCTAACACTATGTCTCAGAAAGCTCTCTGTTTGAGGACAAAAGCATGATCTTTGGATGACAGTGCGGTGCGCTAGCATCTCAAAAGTGTGTTGTCGTCCATACGGCTAGACAGCGACAAAGACGTGGTTAAGCCAACAAAACTAGCTAATGATCCAGCTGACTAACTAAAGGGCCAAAATGAGACAACTAAGTAAAATAAGTAATCTCTAATATTGTAAAGTAAATATGCGAGAGTGATGAAAACAAGGAGAACCTCACCAAGGAACTCGTTCACCAACTGATTCTCCTAGAAGCATGCCCACCTACACACAACAAGAGGGAAAATAGTGGGTGGCTGTATAGGGGCCTGCCTTAGTCAAACCCCCGTTTAGGTGTTTCCACTTCCATAGACAACCAAAGGAACAAGATAAAGAAGTAATAAAGTAAAGAAAGCACAAGCACTACAAAACAATACTATGCTACTCAACCAAATGATAGAGGAGAGGAGAGGGAAGCTTACCACCTCCACCAAGAGCACTCAAGGCTGCTTAGGGGAGAAATGAGAGGAACTCAAGCCTTTGCTACAAATGGCATGGTCCCAAACGTGCTCTATCGAGTTGATGGAGTATGGCTATGGCTACAATGGAATGCTTGAATGCTACTAGAAGTGTTGGATTGAATACTTGAAGTGGTGAAGAGTGAGCTTAATTCTTCGAAGAATATGTGTAGAGTTCTGAAGAGTTGTCAAAAAGTTGAAATGCAAGTTGAAAGAGTGAATATGAAGGAATGAGGATGAAAATGGCCATATTCGGGTCAGTTGGCTGAAGGAGGCATTACAACTTCATTGCCAATGGGAAGAGTAATGCCTCTGCTAGCTCAATCGCAAGAATCTGCCAGGGACGTAAGCGCACCGTGTAGACGTCTACGTGCCACACGGGCGTCCTTGACAGAAACGCCTCCACTAACACACAAAACAGGTGCCACATGGACCGCCAACAGTGAGCTTAAGTGAAATTAAGCCTTTGACTTTGGTTTTCTAAGGTGGAAAAAAGGAAAAAAGGGGAATTGCACCTAGGGTGCAAATTCACTCTTATACACTTCTTCAAGACCCTTTCCATGTCATCTTCTGCCTTCATAGGCGCTTCATAACATGACATAGTATATATCGGGATTACTGACAATACAACCTTAGCCATTGTTATTCTCCCAGCCAATGCGAGCCAGTTATTCTTCCACGCCATTGCCTTATTTCTACACTTGCCAACCACCTCTTCCCAATGTTTTGCTTTACATGCACCATCAAAAAATTTCACCCCAAGGAATTTTGCTAGCAATTTCCCCACTTGAAACCCCAATATTGCAGTTATGGCCTGTTGCATCAATAGCCTTGTATTGAAAAAGTATATACAAAATTTATCCTTGTTCATTTTCTGGCCCGATTGTTCTTCATAATCATCAAGCACCCCTTTTATGCATCTGGCTTCCTTTATGCTTGCCTCTCCAAGCAAAGTGGTGTCGTCTGTGAACTGCAAGTGAGTAACCAGATCCACCTGCACACCCTTCCATTCCAACTACTGGCTTATGTTTTTGATGGCACAACTTAAAGATTCAGCCATTATCACAAATAAGAATGGTGATAGGGGGTCACCCTGTCTGAGTCCGTTGGTGGCTTGAAAGAAACTATGCAGTGTTCCATTTACCGAGACCAAGAAACAAACAAAGGAGATGCAATAGCATATCAGTTCACGCCATTGAATGTCAAATCCCAACTTCTCCATTACCTTCATAAGGAAGCCCCAAGAGACTTTATCATATGCCTTACAGATGTCCAACTTGATAATCATCCCCGCATTCCTGCTTGTCTTAAGTGTATGCACTGCCTCTGATAGTAGCAGAATGTAATCTATGATTTCCCGACTAGGCATGAAACCATTCTGCTCTGTGGACACTATTTTTCCCAACACCAACTTGAGTTTGTTAGAAAGCACTTTAGCTATCACCTTATATACAATATTGTAGAGCGAAATGGGCCTGTAATCACTAAAGGACTGGCATTTGGGTTTTTTCAGGACCAAGGCGATCACTGAGTCATTCAAATCCTTCACAAACCTCTTTGTCCTGTGAAAATCTTCCACAAGTCTCCAAAGATCGTCCCCAACAAAGCTCTAACATTCCTAGAATAATTTCGCAGTGAACCCATTAGGCCCCGGTGCCTTGTCTGGGTGAAGCTGAAATAAGGCGATCTTAACTAAACTTCTTTAGTCGCCATGCCACATAACATATTGTTATCAGCTTCACTTACCCACTTACTTATCGATTCTAGGATACTACCACTATCTGCATGTAGCCTTTGGTCTCCTAGTAGATGCTTAAAAAATTTGACCGCTGCCTTGCCCACCTCCGACAAACCTCGAGCTGTGAGACCCTTGAAAGTCTGAATTTCTTCTACCTTGTTAGCTGCCCTCCTAGCCAACACCGAAGCATGGAAGAACTTGGAATTTGAGTCACCCTCGCTCAGCCAAACCTCCCTTGATTTTTCCCTCCAATAAATTTCCTCCCTCTTGAGGATCTCGACCAACTTTGCATTCAACTCTTTCTCTTTGAAGAATTCTTCATTCCTCATGTCGTCCTTGATTACTTTCTCATTGAGTGCTTCCAATTCATTTTCCACCTTTTCTTTCTCCATGAATATATTTTGTAACTTCTCCTTATTCCAATCCTTCAACTTTTGCTTGAGAAATTGTAACTTCTTTACTACTTTGAAACTAATTGAACCTCCCACCCTAGCTTCCTTCCACCAACTTTCCAGTAAGCCAACAAGGCTATTTTCCCACCACCACATATTCTAGAATTTGAAACTTGTCTTTATCGATTTCCTCCCATCAATGATCGTTAGTTCCACTGGGAAGTGGTCTGAAATCGACACGGGAAAAATGCCAGCTTGGAATTGCATATTGATATTGCTCCAGCTTGGAGAGACGAAGAATCTATCCAATCTCTCAGCAATAGTAGTGAATTCCTTGCATTTATTGGTCCAAGTGAAGATACCATTCTCTATAGGACAGTCTACTAACCCTGCCTCTGCCACAAAGCTTCTAAAGTCTGTAGTTGCTCGAGAGACACATCTAACCCCATCACTCTTCTCTGAAAAATCCAAAATGGCATTGAAATCTCCACCAATGATCACTTTCTCCATTAAGTAAGGGTGGGAAAAGTCTAGCACCAAGCACCAGAGAGTAGCCTTCTCCTCCCATTTTTTTGGACCATAAACGTTTATGAGCACAAAGTGACAATTAAGACCAAGATCAAATACTTTGGCTGCCAACCAATTTGCAGATGAGCCGATAACTTCCACAAAGACCGCAACATATTTCCACATTAGACCTAATCCCCCAACATTAACCCAAGAGTCTTGGAAATAACCATTCCAATGCCGACAATACTTCAAAAACTTCATCCCATCTTCACCAGAGAGCTTAGTTTCTTGTAGCAGAATAATGTTGTTAGTGCTTTTCTGAAAATGATGCCTAACTAGGCGTCACTTGTCAGGGGCCTTTAGGCCCCTGACATTCCAATTTTTTATCTTCATTGTTTCCCAAGGGATGGGCTTCCTCCCTTGGTACTTAGGAATTTGGTAATGCTAGGGAACTTCTTTGCGATTGCCTCGTCCCTCATCCATTTGATTCCCATCATTTAGTGCCTCAAGGGGTTTTACGGAAGGAACTGTAGACACACCACCTTTCGCATCATCATCCAATTGAGTTTCCTTCACTGTCGAGGCAGCAAGAGAGGACCTGGGGACAAAAGGAAGCCATTCCTCATGTGACTTCTTCTTCCAAACTCTCTTCATTCCTTTTGTGCATTCTAAATCTCTGTGATCCCAAGTGCTGCAGATGAGGCAAAACTTTTTTGAGTCTTCAACTTCTATCTCCTAGAACCAGTGATCCCCATCCACCATAAGGAATATTTTATTAGGAATGGTATCGATTGCCACAACTTTCAGTCTAGTGTATTTGTAAAGGTCACCATCCAGGATACTCATGTCTATCTCCATTAGGGATCCCAAACAACGACTGATTTTTTCCAAACAATCTCCAGTCCAATACTCCACCAGGAGATTGTAGAGCCTAATCCAGAAAGGCTGATCATATGGCCTCAATTTTACCATATCAAAATTATGATTCCAGTGCTGCATGTATAGGGGAATATCATTCATGAACCACATGTCACCCTCCGTGACCCACTTTTTTTCTTCCTCATTTGCAAAAACTACCAGAAAGAAACCTTTTGGCAAAAATCTTATTAGGACTTTTGTTTCCCATTGTTCCTTGATCCAACACTTAATCGAGGCTCAATCAGGCATACCCCCAATGAAGTGGAAAATAAAAGCAAAATCCCTAAGAATAGCCAAGTCTGCATTGATTTCCTCAGTGACATCAATTTCCAATATTCCTTCTTTGGATTTCAGATTAGGGTTGTGCTCCTCTATCACAGCCAGCCTCTCTTTAGGCCACTGAGCATTCCACACTCGCTTGGCCCTTCAATTTTTTCCTGAACTTCTATGGGTCGGCCACTCCTCCCAACCTTTCGCCTCCTGCTTGACTTTTTCCAATGAGTTGGAAATGGCCTACTCCACTTATGGTTATGCTTCTGCAGTGAATCTGGTAAATCATACCTTTTACGGGCTGCTCCCACTCCTTCCATGGGTGCAGGTGATTCAGGGGTATCATGTCTTTTGCGAACATGGGCGCTTCCATCCCTAAGATCTACTTCCTTCCTCCAATAAAATGGGTGGCACTTGTCTACCCATCTCCCTTCTGCAAATACTCATTGGAGCAGATAATCTTGTTGCACATCCAACGATTTGTCCTTGGTTGCTTCATCCCCCCAGCGCAGCTTTGCACTGTCAGCACTCCTTTGGCACTCACCATTGTTCTTTAGAATCTCACCAGCCTTCCCTACTTCACCAAATTTCATTGCTGCAACACCCTGCAAACTTGCTCCGCTCCATGCCATTTCTCCCGTGTTCTAATTCCCTTTGACATACATTATCGGTAAACAAATCTCCAAATTCATCCTCAATTACATCATATGCTGATATGGTATCCCCTAAACCATCATCACTGACAACGGTCGTCCCTTCAAAAATCAAGATGTCCATGAGTTATGTGAGAAATTTCACATTCAACATTAATTTTCCACACCATATTACCCGCAAGGCAACGACCAAGTTGAGGCATCCAATAAGGCAATAATCAAAATTCTTAAAAAGATTATCAATGACGTTGGTCGTGACTAGCACATTCAGCTTAACCCTACACTATGGGTGTATCACACAAGTATCCGCACACCCGCTAGAACCACTCCATTCACCCTAGTCTTTGGTACAAAGGCCATCCTTCCTATAAAGGTCGAAGTCCCCTCCCTACGGGTCTCCATGAAAGGGCTCATTGACGATGAGGAATACTGAATATCCAACTACATGGATTAGAATTGCTTGATGAATGCAGATAGAGGGCCTTGACTCATCTACAAGCATATCAAAACTACCTTTGCCGCAGTTATAATAAAGGGTTTTGATTAGACACTTTGACATCAGTGACTTAGTGTTGATGGAGAATCCGAAAAATCATGCAAAATGTGAGAAATCTGACAAATTTGAGCCCAACTGGTTAGGTCCATATGTCATTACAACATCTTTTGGTTCTAGTGCTTATCAGTTGTCCACACTTGAAGAGGAATCTTTGTCAGAGCCTATCAACAACTTGCACCTATGCAAATTCTATACATAGCTTCAAAAAGTCATGCTAAAACCATAAAAAATACAAAAAAAATAGAAAATAAAAAAAACCTTACCTTGATGAAAACTTGGAAAACAAGTGTCTTGGTGACAACAAAAAAATTAAAAAAATCATGAAAATAGTAAAGAGAAATAATCCGTCCAATAATGAAAACCACTCGGTGGCGCTTTGAATAAATCCCATGGTGAAAACTTGACAAACAAGTGCCATGCATAGTCAGTCTCTACTCCGTCATCTACTATCACTCTACTTGGTCTTACACCCTAATCCATAATAATGCCTTTACCTTCCATCATCTCCCATTTGACATCCATTATAAGGCCTGGTCATCTTTATCATGACTTTCAAATGGTTGACGTCTTGCGTCCTTTCTCCTCCATCTTACATCCATAATAAACCCTTGTCCCATCCCATCCCTGATGATTAGTCCTAGACCTGGTTGGGGGAACATTTCCTAACACTTGGTTTCATTAGATTCTACAATGGTCATTGGCGATCAAATATTTAGAAAAACACAAAAAAAAATCAAATATTCAAAAAAGATAAAAAAATCAAAACATTTCAAAAAAATCATAAAACTTCAAAAAAAAACCTGTGAAAAATACAAAAGCATCCAAAATAACTTTCAAAAAAATCTCAAAAACAGAGTCAGAGTCAGTCAGGTCAGTCTTTGTCCTTGTCAGACTACATTGCCTCTGCGACTAGACATAGGCAAGGCCATCTGCTAATGTGCCCCCGAGGCATTAAGTCAGTCCTTTAGGCATTGTCAAATAAAATAATGATTCAACACTTTGTCATTTCAACAAAGTCAAGAGTCGTGCCAAACTATGAGGTCTCTGCGCATTTGCTACGTAGGCAAGGCCATCATCGATGTGCCCTCGAGGCCCCCTAGGTTCAGTCCCTTAGGGTTCGTCGGGTCAAGTCAAAACATGTTGATTTGTCTTCAATATGTCTATCTCATCCCTGTCAAACTACGAGGTCTCTAAGTGCACGAAGTAGGCAAGGCCGTCTATCGATGAGCCCCCAAGGCCACCTAGATCAGTCCTTTAGGGTTCATCGCAAAAGTCAAATAAGTCAAACATAGTCACACTCGGACACAAGACAATCATCGAAACATCATCATTCAAATCGTGAACCAACAGACAACATAGTCCAATCATTCATCAAGTTAGCATAAGTCAAATTTTCAAAACAATGTCAACCCAGTCACTTTATGGTCCCCTCCAAGATGTGTCCTTCTTGGAATTGGGCCCCTTTAAAAAATTCATTAGCCTTTTCAGGATGTGTCTTTCCTGACGATAGGCTCTATCACATAGTCATTGGCCTTTTCAGGATGCGTCCTTCCTGATGATAGGCATCGTCACATCATTAAAACTATCAAACTATTCAAATAGTCAAGCAATCAACCTTCGACAAACAAATATTGGCAAACATATTGAATGGATGTTGATTTTGCTGGTCTATTTTGTCTTATCTTTTTATTGTTTTGTCTCTTGATCATGTTACTAGCTACCTCGAGGATGTCTCATCAAGGATTTAGAGGTGTGATGTCGTCTCATGACTTGTTTTTCCTTGATTCCTGTCTTTGGTGTGTCTTGACAAAAAGACTAGGGCAACTTAGCCCTTAGTATAAGTTAGGATATTCCTTGTATGTGACTATCTATTTTTCGCAAGTGGATGACCTTGCACACCTTGGTCTATGTCATATCATGGTGTTTGTTGTCCATTTGTCACATTTTACTGGCCATTGATGATTATGCAACACCTATGATGTTATTTGGCAAAATATTGAAGAATTATTTTTTCGTCCTAACATCCCTGTCTTCCATACTAACATTTATTCTATTCCTTCATCATCTCATCTTCTTATCCTTTTCAAGAGCACACTCATATTATTTGAACCCACCTGTCCTCTCAAGGGGGCATACCACTACCTCCTCGTCATCCTTCATCTCCCTACTTTCACACTGGGGAATATTTTTGACTTGTTTTCTTTGACACAATGCGATAAACTACATTATGTCAAAGAGGGGCAAAATGTAGACACATAAAAATGGTCTCGACTTGCAAACAATATTTTCTATGACAACCACGCTTCTCCCTCACCTACAATTAAATAATTACCATTAATTATTTAATAACATGACCATTTATCCTTCAATTAAATAAACTTATTTATTTAACCCACTTTCCATCCCACCAAATAAATAATTAAAACAATTATTTATCGTCTTTTGTCTCATTCCCATTTATGAATTAAACCATTATTTAATTCATAAGTCAACATTCCTCGATAAATTAAATTATTTCTATTATTCCAACTACCTCTTTTTCTCCACCATTGATTTGATTATCTCCAATTAAATATCAACCCTTCATTTCAAAGCTTGCTCTAACTTTGACCTAATGTTTCCCTAACCCTAATCCTCCTTATCACATTGAATCCTGGCCTTTGATCTTAGGGCTTCACCAACTTTTAATCTTGGCCATCTTTTCTCAGTTTGGAATTCTTTAAAAGGCTCTCTCTCAATCCATTTTGAACACACAACATGCTTGAAAGCTTTTGAGTACTTGAGCACACATTACTTCAATATTTTGCTTGGCTTGGGCGTAGGTTATAGTTGCACTCCAAATCTGAGGGCAATCATACTATTTACAACAAGGTGGAGAAGAGCAATAGAGGTCAATCAAGGGAGGCTTGAAAACTAGGTGATATTGTTTCAGTATTTTTATGCTTCTTGCTTTCCATTGTGCTCTATTGTTATTGAGGATTTAATAGTTTATGTTACTTGCAACTAGCTTGAAAACTTTTCCTCATTACAATTATATATTATTTATTAATTAATATTATAATATTTAATATAAATAAAGTATTCCTCTCAAATATTTTTTTCCTATTACACAATTAAAAAATGTATAACTACTACTTAAAGCTAGTTACATATTAAACAAAAACCATCTCCTCTTAACCACCTTCATACAATTTTTGAAGGAAGCAATGAGTTGCACATATCCAATACAAAAATAAAGTTACATAAATGATCTTTGTTCTCTTCAAAAGTGCTTGGTTTTTAATCTTCAACAAACACAATGACTATTTGTAAATGTTATAGGCTTCTCATCTCAACATATTGAATATAAACTTCAATTATATAATTATTTATTAGCACTTATAATGTATTGATCAAAATGGTTTACAAATAGATATTGTGTATGTTGCTTTTAATTATATGCATTTAATAATTATTATATGTAAATATCATTAACAAACAACATATTACATATTTAACATGAGAGACCCTTTTACATTTAAATAAAAAATTCTTTATGCGACACAATTAAATTAATTTAATTGGTATGGCAATACAAAAATAGTTTCTGCTGCGACTCAGTCGGAAGAGAAGACATCCCCAATCAAAGGCATACAATTTTCAGACGTTACACCCAGAAGTGACGATGCGTGAGACACATTCGCCGGCAGTTGGTAAGAATAAAAGCCTATCGGCTAAAAATGAGCAGAATGGCTCGATCCCTATCTCTAATTTTCTCTGCACCCCCACATTCTTATTCAACTCGATTTGGACAAAAATCTGCATCTGCTGGGTTTCGAACCATGCATCAGCCGACCACCAACAGCGATGGAAAAGCAAAAGGCCTGCGCTACAGCTCTCAGCAATCTTCAGCTCAGGCAATTTCAATCTCTGATCAGTCCTCCACTGACTCTAGTAAGAATGTTCTCCAACACCCCAAATAGAATTTACGTAGTTCAAGAAAATACCAGGCTCAGTAGATTTTCTTGGTTACAAATTTAGGGCTTTTAGGTTAATTTTAGTTGTACACTTACCTGTGTTTTTGTTTGTTACAGTACTGTCTTGTTCTACAGAACACACATATAGCTTGTAGGCAAAGCATCGATATCAATAATTCTTTATGCAAAGAGGGCTTTTTCTTATATCTGCAGTAACTTATGTTTTTATATTATTGTATGTGGTGTGTATATCTTAATTTTCTTTGGTAAGAAGGAACAAGTGAGAAAGAAGAGGATAAGAAGAAGAGAGTTTCAACCAGACAGCGTGTGAATAAGGGCGACCAAGAGGAGGACATTGATCCTAGGCAATTCCGTGAAAACAGGTTGCAAGTTTTGGCAGCATTGAAGGATTCTGGACTAAACCCTTATCCCCACAAGTTTCATGTATCTCTATCCATCCCTGCTTTCATTGATAAGTATGGGGGTTTAAGTAGTGGAGAACATCTTAATGATGTGAAAGTTTCTTTAGCTGGGAGGATAATGAGTAAGAGGAGCTCAGGAGCAAAGCTGAACTTCTATGATTTGCATGCCGACGGAGCAAAAGTACAGGTTATGGCGGATGCAAGCAGCTCAGGAATGGAGGGAGCTGAGTTTGTTAAGCATCATGCTGGTATAAAGCGTGGTGATATTGTTGGAATTCGTGGGCATCCGGGTAAAAGTAAAAGGGGAGAACTTAGTATATTCCCAACATCCATGATTGTTCTTTCCCCTTGTTTACGTATGCTCCCAGTAAAGGATGATCATGTTCGGACAAAGGAAAGTGAGGGAGATGACATGTTGGGTAATTGGGCTCCTGGTCGTCCTAGACACCCTGAAAGATATACCTTGAGAGACCAGGAAACAAGATATCGGCAACGCTATCTAGATTTGATGGTTAATTCAGAAGTTAGAAATATCTTCAAAACAACATCAAAGATAAAATCGTATGTACGGCAATTCCTGGAAGACCTCGATTTTCTGGAGGTTGGAACACCAATGATGAATATAATAGCTGGTGGAGCTGCGGCCAGGCCATTTGTAACTCACCACAATGAACTTGATATGAGGTTATACATGCGCATTGCGCCAGAGCTTCGCCTGAAAGAACTAATTGTGGGGGGATTTGATCGGGTTTATGAAATTGGAACACAATTTCGAAATGAGGGCATAGATTTGACTCATAATCCAGAGTTTACTACTTGTGAATTCTATATGGCTTATGCAGATTACAACGATTTGATGGAACTCACAGAGCAAATGTTGCCAGGAATGGTTAAGAAGTTAACTGGTGGCTATAAAATTAAATACCATGCTGATGGAGCAGACAGGGATCCCATAGAAATTGATTTCACTCCTCCTTTTAGAAGGATAGATGTAATCCAGGGGTTAGAAGAAGCGGCAGGTCTCGACATACCCAAAGATCTGTCATCCGATGAGGCAAATAAGTATCTTATAGATGCTTGTAACAAATTTGATGTGAAATGCTCTCCCCCGCAAACAACAGCTCGTTTGCTGGACAAGCTTGTAGGGCATTTCTTGGAGGAAACATGTGTGAACCCAACATTTATCATAAACCATCCCCAGATCATGAGTCCTCTGGCAAAGTGGCACAGAACAAGACCAGGATTAGCCGAGCGGTTTGAACTATTTGTTAACAAGCATGAGTTGTGCAATGCATATACCGAGCTTAATGATCCAATTATCCAGCGTCAATGCTTTGCAGATCAGCTCAAGGACAGACAATCAGGTGATGATGAAGCAATGGCTTTTGATGAGGCATTTTGTACTGCATTAGAGTATGGTTTGCCACCAACTGCTGGTTGGGGAATGGGTATGGATCGTCTTGCAATGATTTTAACAGACTCTCAGAATATCAAGGAGGTTATTCTTTTCCCTGCAATGAAACCCCAATAATAATTGGGAAGCATTAAAAGACAAGTGTTAAGACACCTTTTTGATTAATTTTGCTTCAATTATCTTTACCTCTTATATGCCTAGTGAAGCCTGTCGTGGTATCAATTTCACAAGAAATGCTGCTCTGATATCATCTCTTAGGAAGTTTTGTTATAGTTAAGTGGTGTTTGTCATTTGATACTATCTCTTAATTGACATTTTATTCAATGTGCATAGTTAATGGGCCATCAATGTCAAGCGAAGATAAAAGATTTGCCTTTGTTTTGTGCAAAAGATCAAAATTTCAAGCATTGCAAGGCTTGATGAAATATACACGATGAATTTCCTCATACAGATGCCTTTGATTCCATAGCAGTAATTAGCACATTCTGTCCATCAATCAGTCTATCTGTTTACATGTGTATTTATCAACCTGTGTCCTTGTCAGCTTGTCCATGGACTTGCCTATCTATCCTTCTTAATCTATTTAATCTCAACACAAGCAAGAAGAGAAGAAGATAGTATTCAGTTTTATAGTATTAAAGAATTTTTTAAGTTTCGGAATGAGCTTCTTCCAAATGTTTTGCCTGCTATCCAAGGCTGTTTTTATGACAAGCATCCCATGTAAGTTTTACGTCATCCACAAGAGGTAATGAGATTTAAGCTGTGTTCCACGACGTTTTGGGGACGGGGACGGGGGGACGGCAAGGGACGAGTTTCGGGGACGGCAGTCGGAGGGCAGATTTTTGGGGACGGCGGGGGGACGGCGATATAGAAATTTTTCAAAATATATATATATATATATACACAATTACATATATATATGAATTTTTAAAAATATATTATATAGAGAGAGAGAAAGAGAGCAATTTGAAATATCAAATATGTGCAACAATTTCAATATGACAATACGTGCATAGATAAAGAGTATAACAACAGTATAACAACAATATAGCAACAGTATAACAACAATATAAACATAAAGGTAAACACTAACAGCAATGCCAATAACTTAACAATTAAATATAAAAGCATTTTGTTCAAGTTTTAACACTAAAGTTAAATAACTCAAAGATCAACGTCTCAAACTTTAAAGTTTAAATACAACAATCTGTCAATCTATGACACTATGCCTCATTCGGGCTATCAATATCAAAAGCACTATTTGTGTCACTGTCACTCTCTGCCTGAAGTGGATCATCCAAAGGAAGGCCAACCATTCCGAGTTGCACCTCCTCCTCATCAATCTGCCTAACTAGTTTGTTTAAAAATAATAGTTTGTTTAAAAATCAATTTTATTATTCGTAATTTTTTATTTAATTTTACAATAATATTAAAATTTTAAATAGTTATGCTTATTTTAATTTAATTTTATTATTTTATTATTTTAAATTTAAACTAGATAATAGTTTGTTTAAAAATTCATTTTATTACTCGTAATTTTTTTTTAATTTGACAATAAATTATAATATTAAATAGTTATGCTTAAAAATTAAATGTTTTATCAAATTTTTATTTAATGAAATATAATAATATTTAATATTTATTATTTATTAATTATCACGCAATTTTATTTTATTTCATAATATAATTAACCTACAAGCAATTAAAAATTAATTTTTTTTATCAAATATGATGAAATATTTAATATTATTAAGCAATTTTTATTTAATTTGTCAAAAATTAAAAGATTTTTTTACTTTGACAAAAGGGGGACTCTTGGGCGTCCCCGATACGATTGGGGGACTTCTAGCCGTCCCCTAGCCGTTTCGGGGACACCTAGGCGTCCCCTTTTATTTTCCAGCCGTCCCCCTTTTTGGGGACGCGTCCCCGTGTAACACAGGATTTAAGTCATTTAAATAGTAACCTCTGGTAGGGATTGAGTTTACGTTTTTGCCAAAGAAATAGAGTGTGTACAAGTAAATTTTATGGATTTAAGAAGGAACGAGTGAGAGAAGAGGAGAAGAAGAAGAGAGTTTCAACCAGACAGCATCTGAATAAGGGCGACCAAGAGGAAGACTTTGACCCTAGGCAATACCATGAAAACAAGTTGCAAGTTTTGGCAGCATTGAAGGGTTCTGGAGTAAACCCTTATCCCCACAAGTTTCATGTATCTCTATCCATCCCTGTTTGCATTGATAAGTATGGGGGTTTAAGTAGTGGACAACATCTTAATGATGCAGAAGTTTCTTTAGCTGGGAGGATATTGAGTAAGAGGAGCTCAGGAGCAAAGCTGAACTTCTATGATTTGCATTCCGACAGAGCAAAAGTTCAGGTTATGGCAGATGCAAGTGTAATAACCTAGGATTTACTCAGCCAAGCACATGTTTCTATTTATAAGAACCTGAGGCTAAACTCAGAGTAGCTTATACAAAGAATTAAACCTAGGCCATACACATATGAAATCATCATACAGTTAAGAAATTTAATTGAACTTATTGCAGCAGATCAATAAACTTCTTCACACCAAAAGGGCATCATGAAAATGTGACAATTCTCAGATAATAGTTCAATTTGAACAATTGATTAGAAGTTTCAGAATTTACATGCCAGTTCCACTTGGGATAATCTTCTAATCTGTTGGTTGAAATGGTGTTGTCAGCAGTGTATGCTGATATGAGCAGGCCTGGCAGATTGTGCCTAGGCACGGGAGATTTTCTGCAGATGTAGCACTTGTTTTACCCTCCCTGGTTACTTCGCAGAAGCCCTAGTGATTCACCTGTGTAGTGTAAACGCCTCCTTCAACTGACTGATGCAAGTCTGAATTGCATGGATCACAGATCTGATTAGATGCTGTGAATGGATTATTTTGCCTCTGTCTTGAAGTTACTGATGCTGTCGCCTTGATCTGCTATGGAACTGTGGTCTGTGTCTTAGTGATTACACTTTGACAGCTTGCCCTAATCAGTCTCCTAATTCCACCTCTGTATTTGAATGTTGAATTCAACTTATCTCTGATGAATCTGCTATAAAATACACTGTTGTAGCTATTCGTTGGACCCTAAAAGGCAATGTTTGCACTGACAATTGGATTCCAAAAAAACCCCTTCAAATTTCCAAAATCAAAAGACAATAATAACAGTAGCCAGGTAAGGTTTTCGTCCTACCTGGATTCTCCCAAACTGAGGTTCTCGTCCCAGTTTAGCTGCTCAGATTTGCAATTAGCGAATTCCCACAATACCCCTCTCAAGGCTCTTGATGTTCACAAATATCCCCAGAGCTGCTAGTAATGCCAATCTACCTTTGATCCAATCCCCAACTAATACTTCTTTTTCTGATAGGTTAATGGGATAAGGATGAAAAACAACAGATTGAGAATGTGAACACACATTTTGGCACCAACGAATACCCAGAAAAATAAGCCTGCTAATTCACATATCAACTATTGTTATCATCCTATTGGTACGCAAACCTAGAAGGTTTGGAGCAGTCTAGATCTGCCAAAACCAATCACTAGGAGTACCATTGCAGTAGCAATTCCTAGCATACTCTGTCTCTTTGCAGTCCATTACGCCGCATCTATAATAAGCAGTTTGTCAAACAACTCACTAGCCTTTGCAATGCTGTGATATTTTGAAACAAATCTAACAAGGCACTCAAAACTGAACAAACAAAAACCTTCTATCAATATTTTGATAGACTTCCACATCCTTTTCCTAAGCTATTGTTAAAGATTTCGAATTTTGGCATTTTAACCTTCAATTCTATTTCCCTAGAAATCTCCAATTCATAATTTTTAAATTTGGCATTTTAAATGCCAATCCGTAATTTCTGATAGCCAAGTCAACAACTTGATGAGTGTTAGTGTTTTAATTTTAACCTTATAGTACAACACAAAATGGAACACTGTGTAAGGATAAGCTTTTCTCTGAATTAGAAGGGGAAGCTCCCTTGAAACTAAATCAAACCCTAGAACATAAGGAAACTACCTCTATCTTTTTATAATATGTACAATTTAAATCTTGGGGTTTTAAACATGCATTGCAGACAAACTAAAGCAATTGCTTGCCTTTTTGTTCTCGGGTAAGGGCACCAGCTTATCACACTTCTACCCAAGATGAGAGATTTTTTATATCTTTTCTTGAAAGTAAACACTTGCAATAGCTAAAAATTGCTCACGCTCACTAGTTAGGAGTAGAGACTAGAAAACATGAATATAATGCAAACTTAAAATTGGATTGCCAAACAAAGTTAAGCAAACTGAAAGGAGGAAATCAGATACATGGCTACAGTTACTCCTTCATTGAAATCTACAATACAAAGCCAGGAATTTTTAATAAAAGGAATTCAATTTATTTTCACAACACATGCACAAGATCACATAGAAGCTTGAATTGTTTTCTGAGCGGAAAATAGGTGTCAAAATTAAGATCTATAATCTAAGTGCCAAAAGCACTTATAAATAAGTGTTTATAAAGTTTTGCATGAAAAATTAAAGAAAAGATAACCAAAACTTGTATGCTATGAATATTTTGCTCGTCCACAAAGCAAGCTACAATGCAATTTGGTCCACCAATCCAGTACCTAAATCAGGAAATCTTTAAATAGATTTTTGGTAAGGATTACTAACAGCTACTAATAGATCTTCTAGGTAAGCAAACATAAGTGAAAAGAAGAACTAGGCTAATCAAACTCTAGATGTTTTCTTCTAATCTTTTTTTTAAATAATCCACACCTTAGTTTACGACAATGGGTGTAAGGTGTTTGATATATTTATATAGTTTTGAATGATATAGATCTTTGGATTCAGCTTATTTAGCCTAGCTATGGTTTTACGTAGTTTCAATTATGGGTTTGGTTTTTGTTATCTGCATTTATGTAGTTGAAGGTATGTTGCACATCGTTTGAGAGGTTATGGGGTTCACTTTGTAAAGAGCTAAGCTCCAAATCATTGGACTAAAACTCTCATATATATGAGGGTTCGTTTTATAAAGAGCTAAGCTCTAAATCACTGGATATATATATATATATATATATATATATATATATATATATATATATATATATATATATATTTCATTTGTACTTATATAGTTATAATTGGATAAATTTATATAGTTTCAAGTGATTTTTTTAATATAATTAGATCTTTGTTCTTAATTTTATTTCTAATTAATTTAATACTTATTGCTTTTTTATATGTTTATGTGTGCACAATCTCAATTCAATTGACTTATCTATCTAATTTTTATTATTAATCTAATCATAACTCATAATTCAATCCTTCCTAACATTGATTTAATTTGATTGTCTCACTGAAGTTGTGCTTGCATGTGTGAGTCGTTCTTGCAACTACAATCTTGACCCACTTAAATGCTAAATCAAAATTAATGAGACACATTTTACCCTTTTGTCCCAAACCAACTATACACAAATCTCCATAATATGGTGTTATGTCCATGTACAAAAAGGCATCAATTTGTATTCTTTTTAACACACACAAGACATGAACACATATATTAATTCAAGTGCATTCAAGAACAATCTTTCTCATTTACTCATCCTAGTGCATGTGAATCACTTAGCAATCATCCTACAATTCATGTGTGCATTTGAAATGTGTTGTCTATCAAGGTATTTTTAACTATTGTCAACTTAACAATAAAACCCTAAGAGTGTGATGAAGAATATTATTTTCTAGCAGTTTGTTTTTTAAGAGGTCATGGGGCAAGATCCAAAGATCATTAAAGATCGAGTTCGTTGGTACACAACTAGTTTGTAGTTGTGCCCTAGACCTATAATAGTGAAGTTGACCTAGCACAAAATTGAGGAGAATATTATGATCTCGATCCAAACACATGACTATATAAGGCATCTCTAGAATATGAGGAGCATATAGCACACATTTTCTAACCACAAAAACAAAACAATCTCTCTCTTTATTTATTACTATTTATGACATGATTGTACTTCATGTTTGATTTTGATAGATCTGGTCCACTCCTCTCTAGCAGTTCATTTAATTTAGGTTGATTTGTGTGTAATTGCTTCATTTAATTAATTAACCTATATTAATGCTAGAAATGAACTTTTTTTTGTGAACTCAATAAACTTGTCCAACCTTATATCCTTAACTAAGTTTTCCCATTTACAATTCAATTTCAATTTTATATTTTTTAAAATCCAATTTACCCTTAGTTTTTAAGCTATATAGATATATATTTTCTTTCTATATTTTACTAATTGATTATGTTGCCTTTCCTTGTGGCCACCCTACTCACCCTTGAATTGCCCTAGGGTTCACATTGTTAGCACATTTTTTAATCTAGTTCAAAACTAATATTTTAAGCCATAATACATATATTCTCCTTTGATGACATTTGATTCTTCCTTCTAGGGTTTATTGATTGATTATGTTGCCTTTCATTGTGGGTATCCTACCCACCCTTAACTTGGCCTAGGGTTCACAGTGTTAGCACATTTTTTTTATCTAGTTCAAAACTAATATTTTGAGCCATAATAAATTATATTCTCCTTTTATGACATTTGATTTGTCCTTCTAGGATTTGTACATCTTTGCATATTTTTAAAGAACCTTAAATCCTTTGATAGACCCTTGTTTTCATGCTATGGATTCTCACAGTCCTTTATCCTTGGCCTTTCTTCATGCTTTCATCACTAATTATGATATGTTTGCACATTTTGTATGTGGTGTTGTGCTTGATTCAGCTATGACATTTTATCATACCAATGGGACCACATTGTCCATGGAAGCATTACATGATCACACATGTGCTTAAATAGTACAAAGGTGGTTCAAATATAAAATTATAACTTATGTCAATTTAATGAATGATCTTAATTTATAACATTTAAATTATATAAAAATATAATCCATACATGTCACTCATGAGAACTTTGCATTAACTCCAAGACGTGTCTTCATGGTTCCAATGTACAAATTAATAGAGATGAATTATCTACCACTATATTAATGTGGCACCCTGAGGCCCACCCCACTACAATGAGATATGGACACCATGGTTATCAAGCACAAACATGGCATACAAGATTAGCTACAAACAAACAAAAAATACACATTGTTTCTCAACACATAATTAGAGACAATTATCTAATTAACATCGGGGAAGATAATTTATAGATGAAAAAAGTGACATCTGAGACCAATTTTACAAATGACCTCTTAAGATGGCTCAAATTTAGGTTTCACACACCCACACACCAAACTCCCACCTATGTCATTTCACTACCCTTAATCATTCATTAATGTACAAAATAAATCACCGAAAAAGAGATTCAAATCCTAAAAATTAAACTTTTTCAAAATTTCTCAAGAACCATACAAATATAGGTTTTCTCCATTAAAGGACCTTGAGCTTTTCTAAAAAAATGGTGCTCAACAAAATTTAAACATAGCCTCTTGAGCTTAATATTAAGGAGAATACACTTTTGAAGTCACCTAAAATTTGTGAAAATGTTTCAAGGGTTTTGGGACAATTTTAAGTTTTTTATTAAAAAAAGGAAAGCACCTAATTGAAATTTTAACACGACAATTTAAATCCTAAACCATCCAACATCACAATTCCACATTTTATTTATACCCCACATAAAATTTAACATATAGTTGAAGAAAATATAAATAAATGCATAGATTCATCATAGCATACACATTAAAAGGAATTACAATATTTTGTTGTCACATATAAGAATATAACAACCTTCTCAATTTATCCCTAAAAATTTAAATAGAAGTCTCTCCCTTTTATCAAGGAAAGTTGCACAATCAACTTTTATTTAAATTTTTAGCTTGCAATATAAAGGAAAATTTCTTGGACTCCCCAAATCCGTCACCTCTTCACGGGTTAAGGGAGTCAAATTAGTCCCCTCAGGTTCTAGGGTTGTCTAGTCCTTGTTTGTTGTTTTACAGCTATCTGTCAGTTGTTTATGTTTGTGACCTCTTTGGCCTGTTTTGTCGGGCCCTAGTGGTTCTTGTTTGTCTTCTAGTTCATGCTTTGGTTTGAACTAGCTTATTTTTGGCCTTGTGGGCTCTTTGTGTAAAGGGTACGACACCCTGTAAATGCTGCTTATTTAATAAAAAACTATCCAAAGTGGAGATGCAAAATCACTTCAATTAAGAAATTACAATCCCTCTAAGCTCCAATCTTTTCAACTTCTCCAAATGAAAGCTAGGGTTTGAATTCAATACTCCCCCCCCCCCCCTCTCGCTCTATTTCTAGTTTTTAATAAGGTAGAAGGCAAAAGATGAAAGATAGGCAATTCTTCAAAATGAACTATTTTCCCTATATCTCAATCCCTAATGTAATTGTCCATTTTATCTCTTCACATTCCAAATACAAGATTTTTCAAATAAGATAAATTGCAAAATGACCTTCTCACACACTATATCTAGTCATATAAGCTTTATAACATGGCATAATTCCCCCAAGATATATATAAACACAACCCATTATTTTTTAAATCAAAATATAATTTTATTTTTTTTTGAAGACCTTTAAATTCTCCATTTTGCTTCAAACATCCTCCTTAATATTTCACATATATTTTACCATTTATTTGAACTATTTGATCACTTTCACTTTAGCAAATAGTATTTATGTGGAAACTAATAAAAGCACACAAGGAATGTAAACACATTACTGGTCTTACACACTTGAGGATCCAAAATTGCATGTAATTCAAATAGGGTTTCACAAGTATAGGCCTCTCATGTCTTATTATTTTTCACAAAGCAAGACAATTTATAAAGGAACTTGTTGAGGAGCCACAATGTTATGAAACACCTTTGATGTGGAACCCAACTACTATAGAAGCTAATGATGAACTACTATACAATAAAAAATCACTATTATATAGGCCAACTATTGTAAAAGCCACTAGGGGATCATTATGTCATGGAACCTCCTTGTCATGAAACCTCTTTGTGCCAAAACCCAAGTGGAACCTAGAATGACCCCAAAAATATAAACCCAACAAAATTCTTACTTTAATGAGATTAACTCTTATGAATCAATAGCAAGTATACTTACAACAGAACAAATGTCTCTAAATTATATTCCAATAATTTTCCAAGTCAAATATAATAATTGCATCCATAGATCTTTATAATAAGCTCATAGCACAATTGAATGAATAGTACATCCATATAGGTAATGCACTCAAGTATTTCATATATGCTATGTGATATTGTGTATCCAAATTTTTATGCCGAAACATTTGAGTAACTCCTACTCCATTTAATGTTGTGTTTGTATATGGGGTAGGTGATATTAACCTACATATTGAAGGAATTGTATCCTTCGTGTCTATTAGCTTGGTTTGAAGTGGTTAAATAAACAAGTCATATTATATGGAGTAGTAAGTATTGTTTTCTCTATTGGATTTATTTCAAGTTTATATTTACAAAATGCACATTTATAACTATAACACATTAATTAATATCCAAAGCATTCACAACTCTTCACTAGACTATCAACACATTATCTAATAAAATACAATTAAATGTGCAAGACCAACATACACTACATAATTAAATGGAATAACATACATTACCAACATATATACTCAAACATACAAATTACACTCACATCAATGATACACAAACATCCAATAATATACAACACCTACCAAATGAACATTGTTTGCATCCCATGCTACAAGAGTATCCACCATTCAATATAATATGTCTTAATTATCTAACTAAAATCGATGTATAATATCATGCATCTCATACAATATAAATCTTTAACACCTTGTCATAAAACCTTATACTATCCACATAGAACGACATACTCTAACATTAACACAAGAAATACATAATAAACAAGTATGCAAGACAAACATGAATACATGCCAAATAAAACACATAAATAAAATACAAATTAATCAATATAATACACAACAAACATGAAGATAAATAAATGTAAGACATTCTTCGATAGAAATACAAGACAACATAACACACCATCCTTGGAAAAAATTAGATCAAAACACCGTAATCCACTTCCAAAGATAAAATCTAAAATTCATTTCTTGTGTAAGCTATCAACCAACACACTTACTAATAGCCAATAAAAACAAGGTACTCCTTCAAGGCACAAGGATGTTCCTTGGCTAACATTGATATATTCTTCATTATACCATTTTCTAATAACATAATATACGTTAACGTATGTTTACTACATGTAGAGCACTCTACCCATGTGGTAGTCAAATGAAATATATTCCATATCAAGTGGGTCATAGGGCTTCACAATTCAAAGACTCTCTTAAAATATGGTTGAATAAATGTATATAACAATTTAAAGACATGTAAATCTTATATAATCTATCTACTAAATCCTTATTTGATGTGGTATTGAAGAGATGAATGATCTTATAACTTACTATATGGAGGGAAAATGATCGTTTAGGTTTCACAAATCAACTATATCATACTTAGGTGTAGCTGTAACACCTAGATTAACATTTTATAATGAACTCACACATTCACCTAGTACACAAAACCATTAGTTATTATCAAAGAAATAACCCAATTAGACTTGATCTTGATGGAAAGTAAGCTACACATCTTAAATTTTAACCCATTTACTAATTGGTAACTATCCCATAAATTACAACATTAATGATAATCATATATTGATTTATTCTATCAAATTTAATAAAAATTTCTAATAAACTATTAAAATCTCTAAAATTAGGATGGTTAAGTTCAAATTGGAAGAGGCTTTTCTTAATTATAGTGATCACACAAAACAATTTCTCAAATTTCCCTTATGAATAGTTTGAGTTTTCCTTAAATTTTAAGAGATAAACTAGTTAATGTTTTAAATATTTTCTGAAATACGAAAAAAACATAAATGGATCACATCAACACTTAAATTTAAATATAATATTATAATTAATGTATTACCCTTATAATTCTCTAAAACATTCGCTCACATGTTATAAGAGAACGAGTTTTACATGCTCATAAAACATGAATTCCAAAGGATTTTCTAATTTTAAATCATTTTTTTCTATTTTACCTAAGTCAAACTTAGCAATCATCAAATGTTAAAAACCCTTAGTTCTAATCCATTGATTTGATTAAAATTATAAACTAAGATACATTATTCCTAAAACGTTCTTTCAATAAAATATCTTAAAATTGATCATACATTTCTAATAGTTTGATAGTTTGATGGTGGACGTGACATTTGGTTTATGTATGGAGTGTGATTAGCAATGAGTGAGTTAAAGCTTCACTCCTAGTGTGATATTCTTAATTAATGTGGGTTTATGGTTGGATGTCCACTTCCGGTTAAGTTTTTCCTTGCTCTCATTCTTGTTTTTATTCTCTTTCTTTGGCTCAGTGCTATGTGTTTAAGATTTTTGGTCATGGCACATTGCTCCATTTAGTTGTGAGGTGGCTCTTTGAGGGGAAAGGGAAGATGGTGGCAGCTTCTCCAAGCAAGCAGGCTAGGTGAGTGTCTAGCAATGGAGCTATGGTAGAATTCACAAGGTTTTTTGATGAAGAGTTTAGTGATCATGCACTTTGGTCTTGGTTGGCCCATATCTATAATTTAGCTAAGGATTTGGATGTGTCATCGGGGGTCTATATTCATGAGGTCATGGGGAAATCGTTGTTGGACCCAAGCTAAAGGGTTGTTTGAAATATTTTTTATGTAGCATAATCTTTGTCCTGTGTGTTTATGCTCGCTATTGTTGCATGTTCCTTCCTCCTACATGAAGACATGGGTGATGTGATTCATTTGACAAATAGTCATCTTAATTGTATTATATATCATCATTGTTCTATCATGAGGCGTCAAGAGTATTTGAAATTGATATTGGAGGCAATTGCTAAGAATCTTAATGCTTTTCTTTTGATGGAGGGGATTTCATGTCTCTCTACTATTGTGTTTTAGAATATGTGGAGGTTGTTGATGGGTGAAAGTAGGTCTAAGCTTAGAATATGGTATGTCCTAAATATAAATGTGTTCATTAGGGGGATCTTAACTGATGCGGGAGCATCCGGGCTCACAAGCAATCCTACATCACCAAAAAAATATTTTTCTTTCATGTTCAATCTTTTGCATTTTTGGTGTGTTCTTGAGCTTCAAGAGCACATCGTGAAGTTTTTATTTGTGACGAATTTTTTTCCATTTCATACATCAAGGTCAAGCAAGGTGTTTAATGTGATTTGCAAAATTACACAATTTCAAGATTCTAGGGGTTGAAATGGTCTATTTACCATGTTGGAAGGGGATTTTGAAGGGAAATTAATTAAAATTAATTAATTTTCTCAATTTGGATGCCTAGGGAAGTGTGCATAAGACAAGTGACTCTTGGCATTCCATTATGGTATTATTATTTCAATTTTAGTTCCTAGAATGGTGGGAAAAGACTAGTGATTTTTGGAAAGTAATTTAATGACTCTTCAATTTCTAATTTGGGCTGAATAAGCATGACTTGGTTATTGATTTTATTCATTTTTAAAGGTATATACAGCAACAAGATATTGGATATGGCTCAACAAATTTTAATGGCACTTTTGGGAGCTACAAACTATGTTTTATTTCAATTTTTTTTAAGAATTTTAAAGGTCAATCAAAGAGCAGATTTGGAAACCACTTTTTTGGGTTTTCACATAGTTCAAACCCTCTTTAAATACAACCTTTAATGGTGTCAAGAGGAAACAATCAACAATAAAAAAATTTGGAGAAAGAACTTGTAGGTTGCTCATGAGAGTAACACAAGGAGTACAAAAAAAATTACCATGTGAAGAGAAGAGAAATAGAAGAAGAGAAAATGGATTTTCTAGGTGTTCAAGGAAGCCATGAGATTTGTAGGATGAAGGGAAAAAATCAGATTTACAAAGAGGAGTGAAGCCAAGGAAGTTAAAGGTAAGAGACCTTGAAGATTTGAAGGCATGAAGTGCCTAGAAACCCTTGTAAAAATTTTAAATTTAATTTCTTGTTGAAATCCTCACTATATGTAATTGTTCTTGAGGAATTTTCATGTATGGATGTGTATGAACATTGAAATAAAGATATGTTTTATATTTTTTGTCCATTATTATGTTAATGTGGGTTGTATGACATGATAAGGCTACAAGATTGGGTAGTTTGATAAGACCCCCCAATATTGACCACATCAATTGGTATCAGAGCAGGTATGATACTAGAATGTGCATGGAGAGAAGGATTTCAGATTTGAGAGAGATAGGGTTTGATGAGATATGATGATTTTTTGTGTGATTGATTTGGGCTATCCTACAATAGAGATAAGGTTGGGTAGAAGGTGTACAAACGTCCTCCACTGTGTGAAAGTGGGTAGAGGGGGTTTTGAGAGATGTATCTTCCAAAATATTTTTTGGGTAGAGGATAGTTGTGATTTGTGTAAGTTTTGTTGCAAATTGTGAGTGGGTTGCAAGTGTCTATAAAAATGTCAAGGAAGAAGAGCATGAGGGTGGATTTAGGTAGGGCTATAAAAAATTCTTTTATTGAGAGGAGAGAGAATTTTAGAGGAAGAGAGTTGGGCTATTTGGAATAAGTGTGCAAAAATATCTAGGAGGTTAGATGTCTTGGAGGAGAGTATTATAAAAGGAAAAAAGAAATAAAAAGAAAAGCAGATGGGAGAAGTTGAATCTTGTAATTTTTCTAATGCCTTTTCATGTGTAGGTAGAAGAAAAGATGAAGCAAAGAGTCAAATAGATAGTAATGAAGAAGAAAACATTTTGAAAGAGGAAGGAAAGAATAAGATTGTAGTGAAGACATGCTATGAGGAAGGCATGTAGAAAGAAGAAGAAAATAATGAACAAGAGAATGCAAGTGTAGCAACGATGATGGTAGAAGAGAATGAAGATGCATCTGTAATGGATGTGATTGCAGTGATGGAATGTGAAGAGATTGCAAATGGTGAAGATAAGGATGACTTAATGTTGCAAATTTTAGCAGTACAAGAAGAGTGGTTTGGTAATCTTGCTAATGGAGGAAAGAAGATGAATGTTGCAACAAAGGAAAAAGAGGTAATCTATGAACATTTTGATTTCATTTGTGATTATTCTTCCATAGTGAGAGTAGAAGAGGATGTTTTGTAGAGTATAAATTTGTAGTTGCAGAGATGTGTGTAGATGTTGCATGTTTGTGTGTAGAAATTATAGAGGATGTTGTAGGTAGAAATTGGTGGAGGTGGTCGATTTGTGGTGGGATGGATCCCAAGAAGGAGAAGAGGAGAGGAGAAAGAATTTAGATGAGGAGGACGATACATCGTGGATGAAAATCCACAAGAGGAGAGTAGAGTAGTGTGAAGAGTTGCAGGAGGAGAATGGTGAATGTTCTGACAAGATGCTGGAAAAGAAGAAGAAGAAAATCAAAAGGGTACCTAAGAAAGCATTGGAGTATGATGAAAATAGTTTACTATTTGATGTGAGGCCCATCGTTAGTTGGATTGTGGACATTATGTTTTGTTATTATTTGCATGATCATACTTGGATACATTACACCTTTATTATATATTTTATGATGGATGATTATGGACATTAAACCTAATTGCTATTGTGCATGTTAGATTAGTTATTTTATGGATCACAATTTTATGAGCATGTTAATTAATTTCATCGGTATCTTGATTACTATGGGAATTGAAACAATATGTTTGGAATGGAATATGTGAAAATGTTTAACCAAGTAAATTTTTGAATTGTCACACGTTGAGATGCATATATGATATTATGTGAATAAAAGCAAATGATTGAATGGCTATGCAAATGATTTTGAACCTCGTGGATTAATGTGGTATAAGTGGAAATGATATTGTTTTGAACTGTAACAACACATTGTTTAGAATTTGAAAAGGAAATGTGAATGATGTATATGCTTGTATGCGCATTAGATGTGATGTGTATTATATTTCATCATTTTATGTGCTTTGATTTAATCGCATTGGCGAATGGACTAATGTTTATGTGGAGTGTGCAGGTTAATTCCCCTTCGCCATGGGAATCATAGGCTATCAAACAGACCTTTTGTGTTATCCTATTAAGTCTGATTTAACCGCATAGAAGGACTAGAGTCTTATATCGTTGTGTTAAATGTTATGTATTTTGTGATGTGCATGTTGGGGGTAAGGACCTGTTAATGTTGAAATGTTGAAATCAAATATGGTCTCAAAATAAAATGGAAAAATTCGGATTCATTGATTAATGCATTTTTAGGGGTCAATTATGCTTTGGTTTTAGCTAATTTTTACTTTCTAGACATCCTAGGCTTATGACCTAAGGGTTGGGGGACATTTTTAAGCCATACTCATGGTCATGCCTTATTTATGACCCCTAATACATTGCTTGTAAGGGGGGTGATGAAAATTAGAGTATGGCAACCCATGTAAACACCATACCTCTTAAATGAAAAGAGGACATGGTGGTTGGGAACTTTCTAGAGAAGAATTTGAAAGAAAATGTTGCTAAGTTTTTGGAGGAATTCTTATTTTTGGGCTAAGTGAAGAGAAGGATAGGAAGGGCTAAAAAAATTTGGAGAAAATATTGAAGAAGGAAGCAACTATTTTCTTGTGAAGATTGGAGGTAGGATCTACACCCTCTTTTTGTTGGATGTATGAGTAAATCTGAATTTTGTGTGTATTAGACCTTGCTGTCTTGTTTGGATTTTATTTTATGTTTTGTGTTGTGCATTTGATGTGTATTGTATTATTGGGCTGGCTCCCCCAAATTGGGTTGTGATCAACCCATGTAGGGGATGGAGAGGGGAGAGATCCCCAAGTGGGCTGGTTTTTCTGTTGAAATTTTCAATATGTATTAGTTGTGGTTATTTAAAACAAAGGGTTATGAATACCCCAGGGTATGAGTACCCTTTTTGGAGAAAATGGGAAGTTGGGTGAAAATTTGAAAAGAGAAATTTGTTGGTTGAGAAGGTTACTTGATGCTAAACATGCCCCTTGGTTGTGATCCTCCCAGCCTCTCCCCATGAAAGCCATTAAAATGGCTTTTGTGTAATGTTTACCTAAATGAGTGTTTGTCTTTTGTTAGTTGTGAAATCGTATTTTTGTTTGGGGAAGGGTTGTTTGTGTGTCACCCAGGTCTATTTGGTAGCCTCCCAACTCGAGGGTGGCTAGTTTCCCATCCTATGGTCAGATGGTGAGCACCCATGGCATGGAAAAAGATTTGATTGTATGTGCAGGTTGAAATTTGAGTGTCTTGCAGATTTGGGATGAACTGTAGCTAAGTTTTGGCTATGTGCTCATGTGAATAGCTATAAAATCCAGTCTAATAGTTTTTCAAGACAAAGATATCATAGTAAGGAGAAATAGTAAGCAACCCCTATTGAAAAATATATATGATCAAGTTGCAAATGTATTATGTGTAATGCATGCATAATACTATTAGTACCGGGTATGGTTGTTTGAAGCCAGACATATTTATTTAAGGAAACTACCTGCATACTTCATTTGAAAATATGGTTGAAATACTTTTGTTTCAGAATATTTACATGGAAGTCTTCTTAACGAAAATGTGTTTTATTTTGTTTGGCTATAAATCTGGTTAGTGTGTTGTTAAAAAAAGAAAAAGAGAAGACTGATTTGATACATTGTGTTAGTTGGATTGAATGAAAATAAAATTTTCCTTGGCCTCATATAGGACTCTATTATTTTTTTCCAAAATGAAGGATGTATGTGTAGCAACTACAAGTGTTAAAGAAAGGGATGGAATGAATACTAGTTTTATGCATAGATCAGTAGATAAAACAAAAGGAATGTGTAGAGAAAACCATATATGAGTGTCCTAACCAATACTATTGGTGTAATAGAATTTAATCAGTAGGAAATATTGATAATAAGTGTATATACGTATGCTGCTTATTGGGACTAAATGGTTTATGAATAATGGCAATAAAAGAGAATTGTAGATTATAAAATAATATTATTAATAATATCTATTTTCTCAAGTAATAATAATATTTATATATACGTATTGATACTATTTTAGAGTTTTAATAATAATTGTATTAATGGAAATATTAGTTTTAATGTTGTAATCATATTAATTGCATTAATCTCAATAAAAAGACTAATGGAAAATGCTTCCACCAACGTTGATAAATAATAATATTGCTTGTGGTCATATTGAGGACAAACTTAAGGATTTAAGTGTTTTGTTTTCAAAGTAAGAGATATTACCATTATAATAGTAAAAAATAAATTAAGGTTATTCATAAAATTTATGACCTTTGTACTAATCATCCCATTGCTAGCATTATTGTGTTAATGTTAGCATTTGATCAAATATTAACATATGGGTGTTAATAAGTTAGTGGGTGGAAAGTTTGTATACCTAGCCTAACCTAAAGTTTAGAACCACCTGTGCTTCATCTTAAAGTGTGCGCAAAGGATATATGCACATATGTTCTCAATATTCTCCCTTCCCACTCCTAAGGGACACATTTGTAACGAATTTGCATGAGCAACTAGTTTAATGTGTATAGTTTACATGCCATGCTCATGCATGGTTGTCAATCATTAGTGGTTTCCATGTTGTGGATTTTAAAAAAAATTGGTTGTGTCTTTGTCCAGTGTGCAAAATTATGGGAATGACATTTGATATGGTGTTTCAAACAATCAAATCCATTTGGTGAGTCATGCTCACAAGCTTCTTACTTGGTGTGTCTGATGCAGGAGCATCCAGGCTCACAAGCAATCCTGCATCACAAAAAAAAATTCCTTTCATGTTCAATATTTTGCATTTTTGGTGTGGTCTTGAGCTTCAAGAGAATATTGTGAAGTTTTTATTTGTGATGAATTTATTTCAATTTCATACATCAAGGTCAAGCAAGGTGTTTAGTGCGATTTGCAAAATTACACGATTTCAAGGTTCTAGGGGTTGAAATGTCTATTTACCATGGTGGAAGGGGATTTTGAAGGAAAATTAATTAAAATTTTCTCAATTTGGATGCCTAGGGAAGTGTGCATAAGACAAGTGACTCTTGGCATTCCATTATGGTCTTATTCTTTCAATTTTAGTTCCTAGAATGGAGGGAAAAGACTAGTGATTTTTGGAAAATAATTTAATGACTTCAATTTCTAATTTGGGCTGAATGAGCATGACTTGGTTATTGATTTTACTCATTTTCAAAGGTATATACAACAAGATATTGGATATGGTTCAACAAATTTTAATGGCACTTTTGGGAGCTACAAACTACGTTTTATTTCACGAATTTTAAGGGTCAATCAAAGAGCAGATTTAGAAACCACTTTTTTGGGTTTTCACATAGTTCAAACCCTCTTTAATAGTTCAAACCCAACTTATCACTCTTCTACCCAAGATGAGATATTTTTTATTTACCTTGGTGGAAGTGGATTTTGAAGGGAAATTAATTAAAATTAATTAATTTTCTCAATTTGGATGCCTAGGGAAGTGTGCATAAAACAAGTGACTCTTGGTACTCCATTATGGTCTTATTCTTTCAAATTTGGTTCATAGAATGGAGGGAAAAGACTAGTGATTTTTGGAAAATAATTTAATGAATCTTCAATTTCCAATTTGGGGTGAATGAGCAGGATTTGGTTATTTATTTTATTTATTTTTCAAAGTTATATACAGCATCAAGAGATTGGATATGTTTCAGCAAATTCTAATGACACTTTTGGGAGCTACAAAGTATGTTTTATTTCATTTTATTTCAGGAATTTTAAGGGTCAATCAAAGAGCAGATTTCAAAACCACTTTTTTGGGTTTTCACATAGTTCAAACCCTCTTTAAATATAGAATTTAATGGTGTCAAGAGGAAACAACAAACAACAACAAGGTTGGATAAAGTGCTTGCAAGTTGCTTGTAAGAGTAGCACAAGAAGGAGTGCAAAAAAAATTAGCTTGTGAAGAGAAGAGAAATAGAAGAAGAGAAAAGAGATTTTGTAAGTGTTCAAGGCAGCCATGAGAGTTGTAGGATGAAGAGAAAAAAATAGATTTACAAAGAGGAGTGAAGCCAAGGAAGTTGAAGGCAAGAGACCTTCAAGATTTTAAGGCATGAAGTGTTTAGAAACCCTTGTAAAATTTCTGAATTTAATTTCTTGTTGAAATCCTCACTATATGTAATTGTTCTTGAGGAATTTTTTTGTATGGATGTGTATGAACATTGAAATAAATATATGTTTCAAATTATTTTTCCATTATTATGTTAATGTGGGTTGGATGACATGATAAGGTTGCAAGATTGGGTAGTTTGATAAGACCCCCCAATCTTGACTGCATCATCAAACTATGTAATTTATCAAAATCCCTAGTTAGGCTTTGTTCTCTTTTTTGTTTTCTATTAGTGTTTGTGCTTGGGTTAGGGCATGTTGTTGGCTATGATCATTTATGTGGGCTGATAGTATATATGTTTTGATTGATATCTCATCAATAAGTTGTTCTTTTAGTACTTGGCTATGGCTTGAAGTTTGGGGGTGACCCTAATTTTTGGTTCCTAGACATAAACTAGGTTTATTATAAAAAATGATCATACAAAATGATTCAAATAACAAAATTAATCATCCAAAAGTCTAAATCAATCATTTAGAATCAATCTATAACCACATTTAAGTATAACCATCTGTCCCAAGGTTTCAATTTACAAATTAGTCTTATTTAACCCTTTTTCCTAGCTCTTCAAATAAGGGTTTTGAATCTAAATTCCAAAATATGATCCAATCAATTCAATTCCAATCCGTAACAATTCTAAAACCTTCATAACCAATTTACTTGTAAATTTCATAAGAATTTCCTATGTTCAATTCACTAGTTTTCTTTCTCTAAAATATATTATCCATGTGTAAATCAATAATTTAATTTCAAATACAAAGAAATTCAAATCAAAAGCATTTTCCTATAAGTAATTTTGTGACAAAAAAATCCTATCTTCTAATACATGGTTTACTATCCTTGATGATTCTAAAAGCTAAACCCTTACTCTCTCTAAATTATTTTCCAAATTTTGTTGACAATTATTCTCAAAGTTAGTTGTTAAAAATTAAAATACAATGTTCGTTAAAGTTTTTTTTAGCTTTTATAATTGTTGAATTCCAAAAATCATGCACTTTCTTATTCTTGAGAAATCTAAAAATAGAAAAGTTAAATATTTTTCTTTACTCATCTTTGAATTTACTATTAAATATAATAGTTCAATTTTTTAATATTATTTAGTAAATTTTATATTTATTATCATCTATTTATAACATTTATCACCAATCTAAATAAATTAGATTCAAATTTTTATTTGATTGAAAAATATGGTTTAATTATTTATTTAATTATTTTAATCTTCAAATAAACTTTACACACAATTGAACTAATTGAATAAAACATATTTGACTTTTCAATTTTAATTTTATTAAAAAGGAAATAAATCTAATGAATTATTGTTTTTAGATAAAATTATGGGGACTTATTAAAGGATCATAGTTGGGAAACTATAAATTTAATCAAATAACCAAACACTATATTATGAGCAACCCCTACAGGGAGTACCGAGCAAGAACATTGAAAATAGAAAAAATACTATAACTTAGAACATAACATGACTAACAAAAATATATAAGGAGTAAGCAACATGAAACCAACCTATTTTTCTATGAGACCGAAGGACCATTTGGCTCAAAGCTCTTTACTTAGACATTGCCTTCTTACTTGAATTGTCTAAGAAAAGAGCTTTGACAATTTTGGCAAGGTGAAATGAGAGTAAGAGAGGAGATAATAAAAATTCAATGCACAATCTAAATCACTTGATATAAACAACCAAATTGTTAATTTCATAGACCCTCAAGAATTGCCACTATATATTTTTCTTTAATGAGTGAAGAATAAGAAGGGGGAAACCACATCTACAAAGAGGCCCTTACTGAAGCAAAGAATCACCAAATCTCTAAGAAAAGAGGTGATGAGGAAGCCTCAAAAATTAATAAGGGAAAGTCAACAATGAGAGAAGATGGATATGAGAATTTATAACCATCTCTTGAAATAATAAGATCTTTAGTTGTAGGATCCATCTAGGATATTCTATAGCAGCTTGGTGAACCCATACTAATTAGTGTTTTTACTCTACAACTTTCCACTAAGAAGAAGAGGGCCATGTTTTCCTTGTTATTATAATTCTTGGGAATAAGTGTAAAAATTGAAACTATAGATGGTCAATTGAAACTATAGATGGTCACTCCAAGGGGGTTACCTCCAATAATCAGATAATATTATATGAATTCAATAATTGATGATATGATGATATGGGAGAGAGTTCTCTTCCTTATTTATAGGATAAAATATGTAGGGACATACCCATTCATCCTAATTAAGAGGTATATGTGTATTAATTAATATTTATGTTAGGGTTAAGAATGGCACAAGTGCTTATCCTTATTATAATTAGGAATATATAATATATACTTAGAAATACATCATAAATTAGGATCATAACATTCTCTTCCCCTTCAAAAAACCTTAATGCTTAGTAACTGTAAAATCTTTTGTATGAATTGTTCATCATTCCATGTTGCATCTTTAATTAACCAATTCTTCCATTTGATTAGGATTTTTTAGGTGGCTCTATTTTGTAATCTAATTTTGGAAATTTCATGAAGTTTTTGTGTATTTCGTATGAATACCTTTTCCATAATATTAGTAGAAAATAGATGATAGAGTCCAGAAAAATATGTATTCTTAATTAGTCTATCCACAACTAGCTAGATTGCATCAATATTATTTTTCTTTCTTAGCCCCATAATAAATTTCGTTGATATTTCTTCCTAATGTTGTATAGGAATGCCTAATTTTTGTAAGAGGCCTTAACTCTTTATTATTTCCCTTTTATTTTGTTGGCATATCAAGTATTCTACTGCAAATTTTTAGATATTCACTTTGATACCTTCCCAAAAGATTTTTTTTAATATGATGATAACTATGAAAAAAAATTCTATATAGTATCTTGTTAGACCCAAAAATCCTCTCTTCTTAGGGTCCATCTTAACACCTTTAAGTGAAACCAAATGTCTTGAGTATTCTACTTGTTTCACCCTAAAGATACATTTGGGTTGTTTGCATAGATTTCATTTTCTTCCAATTCATTAACAATAGGAATATGGAACTTATCTTTGTGTGTGATTTTATTTATATTTTTGTAATGTGAGTACATACTCCATAGATCATTTTTTTTTTAAGAATAAGCATAGATGATAAATAGTATTTTTTGTTGGGATGAATAATGCTTTTTGGTATTAATTTAATGTCATATTTATGGTCTCAAATTAGAGGGTACAATTTTGGATTCTTGAAATAATTGTTGATGGTGTTGAATAATCTTTTGAATTTTTGGTTGAGCTTGAGTTGTCATATCTTGTGCTTCTATAAAATGTAATTGTGCTCCTATATTATAAGAACATTTCCTAAGTAATTTCTCCATCCTATGGGAACTAATGATTTCAATTCGTGGTGATTTACTAAAAGTGCTAGATCATACCATGATGAGATACAACTACTTGAAAATGGTTTTTTTCCCACAATTTGGATGGTGATGATCTTCTTGATGACAAAAATATAGTTTTTTAAACCTTATGCTCTCTATTAGAAAATATGAGCACGAGAGAACATAAGCTACAATAATAAAACACAAAATAATATGTGCTTCCCTCTTTTCCATTCAATATATATTACATATATATAGGATGCTCACGTCCTTTTTTGTAGGAAACTCCATATACAAATTTCCTAAATATATTGAGTTGTTTTAACAACTCAACATATTTGTACCTCTAATACAATAACCTATATAACAAACTATAACAATCCTACTAAATTATTATTTTATGCATCCTATGATGCAGTATTTCCAACACTCTCTTTATTTCTATTAAGAAGGAATTTATATAATTTATCTAGTGTTGTCTCCCACTTGGGAGGTATATCTTTATGTCTTCAATCATTATTCTACTTTATTGATGATATACTTCTATAATTTTCTATATGATTTGAATTATTAAATTATTATTCTTGATCCATGCCTTACTGTTATGACCATTCTCTAGGGTGATTACAAGCCTTCCATGATTATCAAGCTCACACATATGATTCTATGCTCCATGATGATTATCCTGGTGTTCTAACATTTTATCATGATGGCATCCAATGCTTCCATGCATTTATGGGATATTTTCAATTATCCACTTGATTATCTTTAACATTTTATTATTATCAAACTTGATACCAATCATTATGTTTTTCCATGGTTAGAACATCATTAATGACTCTTAATGCCCATTTTCTATAAATTTACACTAACTCATTTTTAATGTTATACTTATCATGCTTATAACTTACATGATTATAATATTTATTGCTTCTTAATAATATCTAACCTTTATTTTATCTTACACAAAACCTCTATTTAGGACTTCATGCTTATGTTTATTTCCCTATCAAGGGCATATTCTTTCCTATCATTTATCTTATATTCATGGGAATAGATTGCAATTTTAGTGTCATTTAATACTATTGCAAGTATGTTGTTGGTGTTGTCATTGATGTCAACAGTATGGAGATTGTTGATGTTGTCAAGTGTTGGTGCTACTATGGATGTGTTGTGTTTTGATAAGAAGGTGTTGTGGTGTTGTCATTGATGTCTTGTATGATTGTGATGGATAAGTGTTGTAGTTGCAGTAAGTTCACTTAGTTTCCAAGTGCTTTTGAGAAAATTTGAATAAAAGAGTGTGCAGTGTGACAGAGGTGTGTTCAATGTTGTGCCTCGTATTTATTCATGGTTGAGGGTATGCTTGTGTAGTTTGGATGTGATGATCTGAGGTGTTCAGAGGTGTTATATCCATAGTTTCAGGTTCTGGATCATTCTGCTATGGAATTTTTGTTTGGCAGTTTTTTTGGTGAGAAATGAGATTGTTCTATATTTCTCCATAATGAGGTTTCTTATCTTGAAAATCTAGGAACATGCTTATATTATCTATATTTATCTTCCCTTGGATTTTTTTGTGTTGAGATGCTTTGCAATTTTAGTTCTTGTGTTGAAGTTCAGTGGTAGTGTGTTTGCTTGCACAAAATGAAAGTATTCTTTAGTTTTAGGTGGTTGCAAAAGTGGTGTTGGATATTTTAATGATGTGGAATATTTTGTAATGTAGTGGAGTGTTGAGGCATGTATGTGGTTGCTTATAGTGTTAGTTCAAGTCTGGATGACTTGGCATGCTAGTGCTATTTGCAGAGGTACCTCGTGGATTATGGATGTGTTGAGTAGCATGGTGATGTAGATTTGGGTCCTAGTTAACCCTTGGCATGGTATATGTTCACTACTCTCCACTGCAGAAGTGTTTGGTGCTGACCTATCTTGGTGATGCACGTTTAAGGTGCATACGTTTCATTAAGGCCAACCTAATTAAGATTGTTTAGGTTGTGGATGGTATAAATGCAAGGTGGATTTTGTGTTGAGGCGTGTAGAGTGTGAATGACACGAATGTAATCAAGTGTGGTGATCTAAGTGTGAGCTTAAATGCCTATGAATTTGGATGGAAGATGTAGTGAGCAAAAGGTGTCTACATTTTTCAGTATGCTTGAAGTTACTGGAGGCAATGAGCCAAAGGTTGCAGATGACAGAGCTACAGTGGTGGGTTTCTCCTGTTGCTTTGAAATAGTAAATATCTCTATAAAAATTTCTTCTATTCTTCTTTCTTCTTAACAGTGAGCCACCTGATAGTGAGCCTTTCTTCTTTTTCTAGGTAGTGAGCCTAATTGTATTCAATGTTGTTATTCATATATATGTAAGTTAATCCTCACCATGGTTTTCCCTACTTAAGGTTTTCCATGTAAATTTGGTGTTCTCTTGTGTATGGTTGTGTTTGCATTGTTGTTTCATATGTTTACATTCTACCAATGCTTAAAGAGGGTTTAAAGTTTGATAAGGGTTTGAAAGTTAATGAGGAATTGCATGTTTTAATGTTCAACTGATTCACCCCCCTCTCAGTTGTCTTGTACATGTAACAAATACTATATTTCACATGACCACTAACTTATATTGGGTTTATCTTGTTTACACACACATAAATATATATAGAGAGATAAACTAGTGTTATTAAAATTAATTATCATGATATATGAGTGATGATAAATGTGAAGGTGATATGGAATGTAGAATGGATAATAGCAACAAAAGGATAAAATAAATATGAAATGAAAAGTTATCAAGGTCTTTGATCCACTATAGAAAAATAAATTTTCCTTGGTGGAGGAGGAAATACATTAGGACAAGGAAGATGAAAATTAATCAATTCCAAGGCTCAAGGATAATAGCACACAGAGCAACAAGGGTGGCCTTAAGAAAGTATTTTTATCACCTCAACAATCCCTTGCTGCAAGAAAATATATAAGGAATACTCAAATATATATCTTAGTGATCTAAAATTTATAAGGAGTGTAGAAGATCGATCAACCTTTTTTATGGATGTAACTTTTTTATGAGAAAATCATACAAGACAACACCAATCTTTCTACAATGTTAATACATAGAAGTTTAGATGTAAAGAACAGATTATAAAATTTTTTGGTAGGAGTAAATGTCTCTTGGACCTTAAACCTTTTTTCTTTCCTTCATGCAAAAAACTTAAAAACTAACACTTTCCATGGATGATGGTGATTTTGGTAGTATATCCATTTTAATCTCATACACAATTATTTCATTAAAGTAATTGTAGATAGTTTTGGTTCTAGATATCTTATTTATATATGCATGGTGAAGCATACCACTCTATAAGATTTTTTGTCATAGACCAAACTTACCCGGAGTAATTTTGAAGCTCCCACTATGAAGATCATAGCTCATGGATTATTTTAAATTTCATTGGATTGGATATTAAAGAGATTGCAAATGGTGAAGATAAGGATGACTTAATGTTACAGATTTTAGCAGTAGAAGAAGAATGGTTTGGTAATCTTGCTAATGGAGGAAAGAAGATGAATGTTGCAACAAAGGAAAAAATGTAATCTATGAACATTTTGATTTCATTTGTGATCATTCTTCCATAGTGAGAGTAGAAGAGGATGTTTTGTAGAGGATAAATTTGCAGTTGCAGATTTGTGTGTAGATGTTTAATGTTTGTGTGTAGAAATTGTAGAGGATGTTGCAGGTAGAAATTGGTGGAGGTGGTCGATTTGTGGTGGGATGGATCCCAAGAAGGAGAAGAGGAGAGGAGAAAGAATTTGGATGAGGAGGACGGTACATTGTGGATGAAAATCCACAAGAGGAGAGAAGAGTAGTGTGAAGAGTTGCAGGAGGAGAATGGTGAACGTTTTGGCAAGATACTGGAAAAGAAGAAGGAAGAAAAAATCAGAAGGGTTACTTATGAAAGCATTGGAGTATTATACAAATAGTTTACTATTTTATATGGTGGTTCAAACAATAAAATCCATTTTGTGAGCCATGCTCACAAAATTCTTACTTGGTGTTTTTGATGCAAGAGCATCCAAGCTCACAAGTAATCCTGCATCACAAAAAAAATTCCTTTCATGTTCAATATTTTGTGTTTCTGGTATGGTCTTGAGCTTCAAGAGAATATTGTGAAGTTTTTATTTGTGACAAATTTATTTCGATTTCATACATCAAGACCAAGCAAGTTGTTTAGTGTGATTTGCAAAATTACACAATTTCAAGGTTCTAGGGGTTGAAATGTCTATTTACCATGGTGGAAGGGAATTTTGAAGGGAAATTAATTAATTTTCTCAATTTGGATGCCTAGGGAAGTGTGCATAAGACAAGTGACTCTTGGAATTCCATTATGGTCTTATTCTTTCAAATTTGGTTCCTAGAATGGAGGGAAAAGACTAGTGATTTTTGGAAAATAATTTAATGACTTTAATTTCCAATTTGGGGTAAATGAGCATGAATTGGTTATTTATTTTATTCATTTTTAAAAGTTATATACAACAAAAATACATTGGATATGTTTCAACAAATTTTAATGGCACTTTTGGGAGCTACAAACTATGTTTTATTTCATTTTTTTTAGGAATTTTAAGGGTTAATCAAAGAGCATATTTGGAAACCACTTTTTTGGGTTTTCACATAGTTCAAACCATCTTTCAATACAACCTTTAATGGTTTCAAGAGGAAGCAATAAACAACAGAAAGGTTGGAGAAAGTGCGTGTAGGTTGCTTGTGAGAGTAGCACAAGGAGTGCAAAAAAATCAGCTTGTGAAGAGAAGAGAAATAGAAGAAGAGAAAAGGGATTTTGTAGGTGTTCAAGGAAACCATGAGAGTTGTAGGATGAAGGGAAAAAATCAGATTTACAAAGAAGATTGAAGCCAAGAAATTTGAAGGCAAGATACCTTGAATATTTTAAGGCATGAAGTGTCTAGAAACCCTTGTAAATTTTGTGAATTTAATTTCTTGTTGAAATCCTCACTATATGTAATTGTTCTTGGGGAATTTTCATGTATGGATGTCTATGAACATTGAAATAAAGATATGTTTCAGAGTATTTGTCCATTTTTATGTTAATGTGTGTTGGATGACATGATAAGGTTGCAAGATTGGGTAGTTTGATAAGACCCCCCCAATCTTGACTGCATCATCAAACTATGCAATTTATCAAAATCCCTAGTCAGGCTTTTTTCTCTTTTTTGTTTTCTATTAGTTTTTGTGCTTGGGTTAGGGTATATTGTTGGATATGATCATTTATGTGGGCTGATAGTATATATGTTTTGATTAATATCTCATCAATAGGTTGTTCTTTTAGTACCTGGCTATGGCCTAAAGTTTGGGGGTGACCCTAATTTTTGGTTCCTAGACATAAACCAGGTTTATTATAAAAATGATCATGCAAAATGATTCAAATAAAAAAATTAAACATCCAAAAGTCTAAATCAATCATTTAGAATCAATCCATAACCTCATTTAGGTATAACCATCTCTCCCAAGGTTTCAATTTACAAATTATGTTTATTTAACCCTTTTTCCTAGCTCTTCAAATAAGGGTTTTGAATCTAAGCTCCAAAATATGATTCAATCAATTAAATTCCAATCCGTAACAATTCCAAAACCTTCATAACCAATTTACTTGTAAATTTCATAAGAATTTTCTATGTTCAATTCACTAGTTTTCTTTCTCTAAAATATATTATCTATGTAAATCAATAATTTAATTTCAAATACAAATCTAAGTATATTTGAAATTCAAATCAAAAGCATTTTCCTATAAGTAATTTTGTGATAAAAAATCCAATCTTCTAATACATGGTTTATTGTCCTTGTTGATTCTAAAAGCTATAACCTTTACCCTCTCTAAATTATTTTTCAGGTTTTGTTAACAATTATTCTCAAAGTTAGTTGTTAAAAATTATAGTATAATGTTCTTTAAAGTTTTCTTAGCTTTTATAATTGTTGAATTCCAAAAATCATGTACTTGCTTATTCTTGAGAAATCTAAAATATAGAAAAGTTAAATATTTTTCTTTACTCATATTTGAATTTACTATTAAATATAATAGTTCAATTTTTTAATATTTATAGTAAATTTTATATTTATTATTATCTATTTATAACATTTATCGTTAATATAAATAAATTAGATTCATCTTTTTATTTGATAGAAAAATATGGTTTAATTATTTACTTAATTTTATTCATCTTCAAATAAACTTTACACACAATCGAACTAATTGAATAAAACATATTTGACTTTTCAATTTTAATTTTATTAAAAAGGAAATAAATCTAATGAATTATTGTTTTTAGATGAAATTATGGGACCTATTAAGGGATCATAGTTGGGAAACTATAAATTTAATCAAATAACCAAACACTATATATTTGTATGAGCAACGCCTACAGGGGAGAACCGAGCAAGAACATTGAAAATAGAAAAAATACTACAACTTAGAACATAACATGACTAACAACAATATATAAGGAGTAAGCAACATGAAACCAACCTATTTTTCTATGAGACCGAAGGACCATTTGGCTCAAAGCTCTTTACTTGACATTGCCTTCTTACTTGAATTGTCTAAAAAAAGAGCTTTGACAATTTTGGCAAGGTGAAATGAGAGTAAGAGAGGAGACAATAAAAATTCAATGCACAATCTAAATCACTTGATATAAACAACCAAATTGTTAATTTGATAGACCCTCAAGAGTTTCCACTATATATTTTTCTTTAATGAGTGAAGAATAAGATGGGGGAAACCACATCTAAAAAGAGGCCCTTAATGAAGCAAAGAATCACCAAATCTCTAAGAAAAGAGGTGATGAGGAAGCCTCAAACATTAATAAGGGAAAGTTAACAATGAGAGAAGATGGATGTGAGAATTTATAACCATCTCTTGAAATAATAAGATCTTTAGTTGTAGGATCCATCTAGGATATTCTATAGCAGCTTGGTGAACCCATACTAATTAGTGTTTTTACTCTACAACTTTCCACTAAGAAGAAGAGGGCCATGCTTTCCTTGTTATTATATTTCTTGACAATAAGCGTAAAAATTAAAACTATAGTTGACCACTCCAAGGGGGTTACCTCTAATAATCAAATAATATTATATGAATTCAATAATTGATGGTATGATGATATGGGAGAGAGTTCTCTTCCTTATTTATAGGATAAAATATGTAGGGACATACCCATTCATCCTAATTAAGAGGTATATGTGTATTAATTAATATTTATGTTAGGGTTAAGAATGACACAAGTGCTTATCCTTATTATAATTAGGAATATATAATATATACTTAGAAATATATCATAGATTAGGATCATAACATTCTCTTCCCCTTCAAAAAAGTGTTTCCCTTAATGCTTAGTAACTCTAAAATCTTTCGTATGAATTGTTCATCATTCCATGTTGCATCTTTAATTAACAAATTCTTCCACTTGATTAGGAATTTTGAGGTGGCTCTATTTTGTAATCTAATTTTGGAAATTCCATGAAGTTTTTGTGTATTTTGTATGAATACCTTTTCCATAATATTAGCGGAAAATAGATGATAGAATCCACAAAAATATGCATTCTTAATTAGTCTATCCACAACAATCCAGAGTGTATCAATATTATTTTTCTTTGTTAGGTCCATAAGAAATTCCATTAATATTTATTCCTAATGTTGTATAGGAATGCCTAATATTTGTAAGAGGCCTTAACTCTTTATTATTTCCCTTTTATTTTGTTGGCATATCAAGTATTCTACTGCAAATTTTTAGATATTCACTCTGATACCTTCCCAAAAGATTTTTTTTAATAGGATGATAAGTATGAAAAAACTTCTATAGTATTGTGTTAGACCAAAAAATCCTCTCTTCTTAGGGTCCATCTTAACACCTTTAAGTGACATCAAATGTCTTGAGTATTCTACTTGTTTCACCCTAAAGATACATTGGGTTGCTTGCATAGATTTTATTTTCTTCCAATTCATTAACAATAGGAATATGGAACTTATCTTTGTGAGTGATTTTATTTATATTTTTGTAGTGTGAGCACGTACTTCATAGATCATTTTTTTAAAGAATAAGCATAGAGGATAAATAGTATTTTTTGTTGGGATGAATAATACTTTTTAGTATGAATTTAATGCCATATTTGTGGCCTCGAATTATAGGTATAATTTTGGATTCTTGAAATAATTGTTGATGGTGTTGAATAATCTCTTGAATTTTTGGTCGAGCTTGAGTTATCATATCTTGTGCTTCTATAAAATGTAATTGTGCTCCTATATTATAAAAACATTTCCTGAGTAATTTCTCCATCCTATGGGAGCTAATGATTTCACTTGGTGGTGATTTTATTCCCTAAAATTCATACTTTTCTCATGTATCCTAAAGGCCATGGATAAGTCTTGAAAATTGAAATATATTGTTCCTAATTGTTTAAGCCATTGCACACCAAAAACTACATCTAGTCCCTTAGTAGGGATAGCAAATATTTCTGAATCTAGTTGATAATTTCCCATCGAGAGTTTTATATGATGGCATTTACCACCTCAAGGCAGTTATTTTTTATTAGCTATCATGAATTGAAAGTTAGAGTCTGGATAAACAAATCAAATGATCTCATTAGCTAATCTTTTATCAATAAAGTTATGTGCACTACCAGTGTCAACTAATACTTTCACATTTTTATTTTTTATAATACCAATTACTTTGAGTGTTCATGGTACATTTGTTTCATTCGATGCATGTAGAGAGATAGTAGTGCTTTATTTTTCCTTAGAATCCTCATTCATAAGTTTTATGTTTGGTTATTTTGTAGGTACTTCTCCCTCTTCTTCAATATCATTTTTTTTCTCACTACTAGAACACTTATGACTACTCGACCATTTGCTATCACAATTCCAATATAGGCCTTTTTATGTTATATTTATATCTTGTTGAAGAGAGAGTTTGTACTAATTTCTCCTAGGTTAAAAAATGTGTTTGTGTTTTTGCTAGTAGGATTAGTCGCATTTTTATCAATTACTCTTGTGGTTTCACCTTTATTGGTGTTTTGTTTATCAATATGCAAGGCTTGTTGCATAGCTTTCCTAACTATACAAGGTTCCAACTATGAACATCATATTAAATTTGGTCCTTAAGTCCATTGATGTACAATTGTATCCTCTAGTAAGGTGTCACCTCGAGAGCTCTATGTGCCAATCTCAAATGCTCAAAATTATATTCAACTAAATACCTTAATTGTTTTAAATTTTTTAGTTGGGTACAATAATTTTCAAGGCATGGTTTCTCATAGAAGGTTGTTAATTCTTTACTAAATTCTTTCAATTAAACGTTTTTCCTTGTCTATCACTCATCTTTCATTGGCACCATTGGTAAGGTCCTAATTCATAGTAAAGTTATGTCAATCATGGAAATGTTTGGTATATTGTGAAGTTTAAATTATTTTTATATGAGGTTTATCCATGAGATTATATTTTTACCATCAAATGTATTAATGTTTATTCTTGGTAAGTATAATTGTTGACCTTGAAAAGGTTATCTTATCCCTTCAGTTGGTTTATTAGGGTTGTAACCGCCTTGGTGTTTTTATGGGGACTTAAATTCTAATAATAATTCCTTTGCAAACCTATCTAAACCCTCATTTAAGGATTTTACAAATGTGTCAAACAATTTATCCTTAATGAAATGTATCATTGTTTCATGTCCTTGCGGAATCCTTTCCTCAATTAAATAAGTGGTGAAAAATAAAATAGATCCTTATATTTTGTGTGTAGAAAACTCTTCTAATTCTAAAGATGACTTGGCTTTAATTATGTTTTTTTTTAGATAAGCACTACTAGAGGGGGTAGCTCCCTATATTAATTTTCAGGAACCATTACATCTGATGTAAAGGAATCAAAGACTATGATACAAATAACCCACACCTTCAAAAATGTCCAACAACTTGACTACACTCTCTTGAGACAACACACCAGGGTTGGCTTCCAAGAAAGCTATGAAGTCACTGATATTTTTTTAATTTTCAACACCATTCTTATGCAGGTTCTATGCCTTCTGCATTTTTACCTTTTTTCTTTGCATTCAGATCTACTACATCCACCATTATCCCAGAAGCAGGAACAACAACCAAAATATCAATCGCTTTCAAGACAATATCTAGATTCACATTTTGAACAGTCCTATTAGCTATGCGGATCCCCCACAAGTTAAATCCCAACACCTATATGTAAATCGATAAGAAACGTGCATAAACAAGTCCATCGTGCGCATGTCTGCCAACCCAAAAGTCCTCCGGAATGACCTTCATAATAGCCTTACGAGCATCCTCATCACATTTCTGAAGCAAATGGGCGATCTGTTCTTTCCGAGACTCATTGCTAACAACATTTTCACACCTGCATTCAACTCCAAACCTCTTTGCCATTGCAAAGATAGTTTCATCCAACCTACCAATTATCTGAGACAACCAACTTATAAAAGCATAATGCCCAAGCTCTTCTGAGCCACACCCGCATGAACAAAATCTTGGGCCTCCATTTGTCATCGCTTCAAATTGTCCCATATTGCCAAGAATATACATTCTATGCATAATCCTGAAGAAATCGTTGCGTACCCCTGAATTAACCAAACTCTACAAACCCGATTGCCAATTTTGCATGACAGTTTCATATGATAAGATCAAACACCACACTTTTCCATAGATACTATTGCTTCCAAATCCTGACATAGATTTGCAGAATTGAACTCAATTTCAAAATTTTCTAACAAAACACCCATATTTTCCAAAAGGTCTGCAACCATATTCGATTCCCTATATACATGAGTTACCGCAAATTCCCTAATTTTTTTCTAAGCACTACCATATCTTTCTGATCCATGGTTTTAATTTCCAATTTTGAACAATCTTCTTGGAAATAACATTTATACAAATTTGGGAATCACCTTTCACATCCACATTCCTGATACCTTTTTCCCAACATAACCACAAGCCACATGCGAGCGCCTCCATCTCCGCTTTGTTATTGGTAGACACACCAGTTTTTCTTGAAATTTCCCAGACACACTCACCCCTTTCATCTCTGATTATACAACTAGCCCCATATGGCCTCAGGTTCCCTTTAGCGGCACCATTAAAGTTGATTTTAAACCTGCCTTTCCATAGAGGAACCCATTTTGCCCCCTTTCTATCTCTTGATTTGCTAGTTACATCACCCACTAGGGGCTTCAATTTTTTCCATTTTTTCCGAATTAGAATATCCCAATTGGTAACTTGAGGCACTAATTTTAAACACACTTTCAAATTAACCACCTCACATATGCCATCTTCAGTCTTCCAAATTACTATGCCAACATTTAGACACTGATAAAAAATATTCTCCTATTGTTCTCTTTCCATACATGCCAAACTACCATAGAAGGGGCCTCAATCCATATGTCATCCCATAAACTTTTCTTCATCCAAGTAGGCCAACTTTTTAAAAATACTAATAAATCCTCATGCCTCGGGGAATAACAACCAACTAATTGCATTAACCAATCATAGCATTCTAAGGAAAAAGAGCAATTAAGGAGCAAATGGTTTACATATTCATAGTCTGCACAACAAAGATGGCATCTATTCAAACCTTGTATTCCTAACTGAGCCAATCTATCACCTATCAATATTTTCTTATGAAGAGCTATCCATAGGAAAGCTCTAGCCTTGGGAAGGACACTAGATTTCCAACATAATTCGGATTGCCAACCCATAGATTCACATTATGTCTTTTGAATTTCATAACCCAGTCTTACTGAGTACTCCCCAAACTTTGACCCACACCAGATCACTTCATCCTCCTCTTCAGTTAAAACTATTCTATGATTCCCAAGCACCTCTTTCAAATGTGACCTCACAATAGCAAGTATTGACAAGCATTCCATATCTATTGTAATGTCCCCAATTTAGCCCTACACTCTTCATTTGGATTTAGCCTATTTCTGGAAACTCGTAGGCTAAGTAGAAGCTCGAATCAGGGTTTCCAAACTTCTTGGAGGATATTTTCGTCTTTTTGCGGAGTCTTCTTTTGGAATTGTTGAACTTGGATTGTGGATTCCTTCTGGGTTTTCTGAGAGCTTCGCATTGGTGGTTTCAGTTCGACATTCTGAGCAATTACATGAATTTACTATTTTTAGTAAATTCTATTTTTAGCAGTTGACTTGTTGACTCCTAATCAGTTGGCTCCACTTTGGCAGTCAGTTCAGACGGTATGGTTGAATTTGGCTTCTGATGCGTTTCCATGGTGATATAAGATATTTTATATTATAATGTTATAATTTAACATTATAATTCCTTGTTCTAGCATCATGAATTAATATTGTTTTAAAAGGGGGACATTGAAGGGTATTTTCACATGGAGGAAATATTTTAATATTTCTAAAAGCCAAATATTGCTCAAGAGGAAAAGGGACGCCAACTTTTGGAGAAATGATAATTTTAAATTAAAGAAAAATTGCCTTCATGAAAAAGGACGCCATTTTGAAGGAAGAATGGGTCAAGTCAAAAACCCTAAAAACATCTTGAAGTTAGGGCGCACCTTCTGGAAGCTTCTGGAGGGTCCTCTCAAAATTATAAAAGGGAGCTTTGGGTCCTCATTTTGGCATCTGATGAATTTGCAAAGTTATGCTGCCGGATTGGCTTTGGGATTGCTTCGAGGAATGAATGCCTCCTAGCCTTGGCTCGACTTCTTGCTTGAAAGACAACAACTAGTTGAGAGGTTTAGTTGTAGTTGGTTTCCTTTCATTGTAGTTGGTTCTTCTCACATTCCGTAGTTGAGTTATTGTATTTTCTGTCAATTTTAGAGTTGCTGATTTGTATGGCTGTAGGTTGTTTTTACTCACAACTCAAGAAACAGAAATAATATTGTTCTGGGTACTGTTCCAATCTATTTTCCTATGTAGGGCGACCATATGTGCAAGTTTCCAAAATTTTATTTGAAGTCTATGAATTATCTAAAGTAAATCGCCCTTGCTTGCAGGCAATTTCACTTTGTAAGTGCTTTGGAAGTCGTGCAAAATAAATAGGGGTCTTTGTGAGAAGTTTTTGTGATCCATCTTCATTGTCATCATCATTAGAATGTTTTGCAACTGATTTCAAGTTAAATGAGTGAGTATTGAGAGAGATATGAGCATTTAAGTGAGTTCTGGAGTTGCTGATTTCACCATTTTAACTGCAGATCTGTCATATCAGACTTAGTAAAATTATTAATAGGGCTGGGATTGTTTATCTTAGTCATATTAATCATTCTGGAGTAGCTCTACATTTCAGCAGTTTGATTATCACTATAATCCATCGTGCTTGCAGGAGATATATTATATTGTAAGGCTGTTAGTAGTACTAACCAGCCAATATTCACATTTGTAAGCTCTTTATTATATTTCCCACATTTCGTGGAAGAGACTGATCCTTGCTCAGTCTATTGTATTTACTTTTTAGTTGCTCCGTCATATGATAGCGCCTATTCATCTTGGATAGGAGTGCACATACTTGGCGTTGAGCTCCATTTCCAGTATTGTATTTCATGTAATTGCTCCGCCATATGGTCGCCTCATTTCCATTCTGGAATTGGGTAGCACATACTTGGTGTTGAGTTTGCTTTCAGTATATTAGATGGTAGGGATCCTCTGACCACATGCTCGTCGTTCGCCGGCGCATTCTTGGTTAGAGTTTTTGTATAAGCATTTCAATTAAGACCCTCTGACCATATGCTCGCCATCACTTGGCACCATTCTTGGTTAGAGTTACTTCCAGTTGCAGTTCTGATTAATGTACTGACGATCCTCTTGCCATATGACAGCCTCTCTCTTGTTGAGATTGAGTGCGCATTCTTGGCAAAGAGTTATATTGTAACTGCTGGTTTGATTTATCTAACCCTAATGGGTGTGTTGCATTTCTGATTGTAATTTGAAAATTGAAAAAAATTGGCTCGGAATATTTTCAGTGGTATCAAGCCAAGATCCTGCCATCCTGTGCCCAATAGAGTTCACTTGACAGATGAGTGACAGAGATACCAGACACATACAGAGAGAGATGACTACAGAGAAGCCTCTACTTGAGTTAATGCATGAACTGTTTACGCTAATGAAGGATCCTGACATAAGGTGGGGAATCAGAAAGATTTATGCTAGGTCTGAAAGTCGGGATAGCAAGGTGCACATGGCACCTCATATTGATCGTGAGCTTGATGAAGAAACTCTGACAGTTGAAAAGTGTGTGGAAGAACCCCAAAATACTTCCTTAGATTTGCATGTGATAGGAAGTGATGAAGAACAGTTCAGTGAAAAGAACATAACAGCAGTCTTGAGTTCTAATGAAAATACATCCAATGAAGGTCTTGAGGCTAAGGGCTTCACAAAAATTGTTGGTATGACGGTTGTGTGGGATGAGTTCGTTGAAAAAGAACAAGATGAAGAAAACACTAGTGGTGTCCTTGAACCAGCTTATGATCATTACCAAGGTGATGTTGTTAATGGTGATTCTGATGTGTTTATTCCTCTTCTAGTTGAGGATTTGGTCAAGGATTATTCACCTCTTGCTGCTGTTCAAATCTCTCAAGAATTTTCACTAGACAAATGTATGACAAGTAGCCAAGAAGACCTCCTTGGTATTCATTGGGCTGCTAATGAAGAAATCAATGACATACTTCCCCATGATGAAGATAATGACAGTGATGTTTTCAAAACAGCAGGCAATGGAGATTCTTCATTTCATTATGATGGTGACATTGGGTTTGAGCATCAAACTAAGCCCTTGGAGAGAAGGACTTATGAAGAAACCAGTTCAAGTGAGTTACTGGGTGACCTATTCAAAGACTCAACACTCCAAGAGAAGCATGAAGAGTACTTTTCTCTTGATCAAAACAGTCAGCCTTTTTCCATTTGGGATCCCGGTTGGTTGACACCAAGGTATGATAAAGAACCTTTGTGGGATGAATTTCCCTTTGATCCAGATGAAGATCAAAAATCAGTTTGCATGGCAAACTATGAGGTGGCCATTGAAGAGGAAGTTGTCTTCGAAGGAGAAGAGGGTTCAAAGAAGCTCCATGATGATGTCTTTGAAGTGGTTGCAACCGCTAATGAAGAAAATGTTTCTACAGAAACTTTCCGAACAGCGGATGACTATGATCCATTGAGCAAGTTGGGTGCTGCTATAATGTTTGATCAAGAAGACAATGAGGAAGAAGAAGAGCTTGAAGACCATATGGCTCTTGAAGATGGAGAGTTTGAAGGTGTTACTAAACACAAAGCTGATTTATCAATGCACGAAGCTGATTGCAAGCAATGGGTTGAAGACTTTGTGGAGTATGATGCCTTTCATGACAATGAGCATTCTCCTCTAGTTGATGGTGAAAGACACGGAAGCTGGAACAGCTATGATGGCCGCAAAGACACAAAACAAAGTTCTGATTTTGACAATCAGCCAACCAGCAATCCGCCATCTTTGCATATTCTTGAGTGGGAAGGTCAAGACAAAGAGTCCTTTAAGAGGGAAGTGCGAATTCTATCCCAATTTGATCGCACTCACAGTTTGATTGAAGATCTCTACTGGAAGGCTCAGCTTGCAAAGAGAAAAAGAGGAGTTAAGGATGAAGTTGCTCTTTTCAATTTGCAACTCATCAGAGACTCTTTGGAGGCGTTGAAATCAGATTACATACACTTGATGGAGGATCGGGATCGTGCTATTGAACTTGCAAAGAAGTCCTTCAGTGTTTTCCAAGAAAAGGAGAGTTTGGTTGATGAGCTCACTCTGGAGCTTAAATCAACAAAGGACAAGTTGAAAGAAACTCAGTTGGCTCTAACAGAGGTTGAAGACCGGTTTGCTGATTTCAAACTTTTTAGCAAGCAAGAGAATGAGCAAAGAGTTGAAGAAATCAAGCAAGTAATTGACGAGCTTGATAGTCTTCGAGAGGAGTTTGATCTTGAAGGTTTCACAAGGAAATCAGAAGTTGCGTGTGCAGATTTGGATCAGCAAGATGAAAAAGGGGACTTCCAAGTCTTTGACAATCCTTTCTTTGAAGTGGGTGCTGAAGCAACTTATGACAATCCTCTCTTTGATTTGAAAAATGAGTCATGTGGTGAAGCGACCAAGCATGAGGAAGAGTATGAACCCCAGTCAATGGGTGCTTTGATATCATTACACGAGGAGTTACCACCTTTGGTGATTAGTAATCTTCCAAGGCCTTTCGATAATGAATGCACAAGTGGGTTTGAGGATGGAGTCTCCACATGGGGAGTGTTGGTTCGAGGAGATTTCAACATCTTCGACACCAAGGAGTTAACAAAGCAAGACTTGGTAGCTGCTGGTAACTTCATTACAGCAGCAAGGAGCAAAGATTTCAGTTTTGTTACTCATGAAGTAGGGAAGAAAGATGGACCAGAACTTGGTGTTTGTATGTTTGTCAATCCATCCCTTTGGTTGAATGATGCTTTGGCATTTATTAGTCCATTTTTGGAGTTGGATTTGAGGTCATTTAATATTTCATGCTCCAATGTTGTTGAAACTTTCATGGATAGGCTTCAAGGGTTCAATAGAGGAGGCATCAATCTCTTCAGTATACACTTGATCCTTACTAGCTCGTGGGAATGCATTGAGATTACCTTGCATTGTGTTGAAAATCATTTTCAGTTGGGTATCCGTGCGTGGGATCCTCAACTTGGCTTGATAAAGCTTATTACATTTGGAAAGGGCTATTGGAGGAATAAGGATCAAATTTCCAAAATTGTTGATGTTGTTCCTTCCTTTGTCTGCTACTTGATGGGTTTATTTGTTCACCAACAAATGGGTTGGAGAGGAATTTTGAGTATGGGTTGGAGAAATGAACGATTGGTTGCTCTTGAGAGTGATTCTCAGCTAAGATCAGGACAGATTTTGAGACTCGAGCTTGCTGGTTTGAGGCAGACCAGCCACCTTACATGTTGCGTTTCTCTCATTCAGGAGAGTTGGTTCATCACTCCTGATCAAAGAAGTGGTAGTTTTCTCATGGAGATGGATCTAGCGTGTTTTCCAACCACTTTGGAGGTGTCACCTTGCAGCTCGATGGTCATCTCACATGCTCACACTTGGGAATTTGAGTGGTGTTGTTGTTTTCCTTTGTGTAGGACGCTTGAATCAGATTGCACTACGCTGATCCCAGCCTTGATCAGCAACAATTATTTGTTCCTTCACACCTTTCCTACTCTCCAAATTCATCTTTTGAAGGTTTGTGATGTAAACTTTGACAGTTTACTCTCAGTGTGGGTTCAGGACAGCAATCTTTCACATGCTTTGGTTCACCATTCTGAGGCTCTTGGAGTGAGAACTGTAAAAGTTTTCAGAAATCTTCGTGGTTGCATCAGAATAATTCAGGGGAGGCATAGTCGATTCATGTGGAGTCATGAGTTTGAGTTTGATGAGCTCTTGCAAAGGATTGCTTTCCTCTTTGCAAGAAGATTTAGAGAGGTCACATTTGCAGTTTTGGCTGTGTTAGATACCTTGGGGAGATATGCCGAGGATTACAATTTTGAGTTGAGTAGACTATCTTTTCCAATGCCCGGGTTTGTGATAAACAGTGGCATTGTTGATTTTGAAGATTCAGAGTGTCTTGGGCACTATGGTTTCACTATTGTGATCAGAGTAGTGCAGCATCAGCATGGTGGGTCCTCCTTCAGACACATATGGGACCCTGGGATTGTACTTGGTTTGGTTTGGTGCAGATTGAGTTTTTCTAGAGTTGTGGTGGCATTGCTTGAGGACAAGCAATTTTGGGAAGGGCGGACTGTAATGTCCCCAATTTAGCCCTACGCTCTTCATTTGGATTTAGCCTATTTCTGGAAACTCATAGGCTAAGCAGAAGCTCGAATCAAGGTTTCCAAACTTCTTGGAGGATGTTTTCATCTTTTTGCGGAGTCTTCTTTTGGAATTGTTGAACTTGGATTGCGGATTCCTTCTGGGTTTTCTGAGAGCTTCGCATTGGTGGTTTCAGTTCGACATTCTGAGCAATTACATGAATTTACTATTTTTAGTAAATTCTATTTTTAGCAGTTGACTTGTTGACTCCTAATCAGTTGGCTCCACTTTGGCAGTCAGTTCAGACGGTATGGTTGAATTTGGCTTCTGATGCGTTTCCATGGTGATATAAGATATTTTATATTATAATGTTATAATTTAACATTATAATTCCTTGTTCTAGCATCATGAATTAATATTGTTTTAAAAGGGGGACATTGAAGGGTATTTTCACATGGAGGAAATATTTTAATATTTCTAAAAGCCAAATATTGCTCAAGAGGAAAAGGGACGCCAACTTTTGGAGAAATGATAATTTTAAATTAAAGAAAAATTGCCTTCATGAAAAAGGACGCCATTTTGAAGGAAGAATGGGTCAAGTCAAAAACCCTAAAAACATCTTGAAGTTAGGGCGCACCTTCTGGAAGCTTCTGGAGGGTCCTCTCAAAATTATAAAAGGGAGCTTTGGGTCCTCATTTTGGCATCTGATGAATTTGCAAAGTTATGCTGCCGGATTGGCTTTGGGATTGCTTCGAGGAATGAATGCCTCCTAGCCTTGGCTCGACTTCTTGCTTGAAAGACAACAACTAGTTGAGAGGTTTAGTTGTAGTTGGTTTCCTTTCATTGTAGTTGGTTCTTCTCACATTCCGTAGTTGAGTTATTGTATTTTCTGTCAATTTTAGAGTTGCTGATTTGTATGGTTGTAGGTTGTTTTTACTCACAACTCAAGAAACAGAAATAATATTGTTCTGGGTACTGTTCCAATCTATTTTCCTATGTAGGGCGACCATATGTGCAAGTTTCCAGAATTTTATTTGAAGTCTATGAATTATCTAAAGTAAATCGCCCTTGCTTGCAGGCAATTTCACTTCGTAAGTGCTTTGGAAGTCGTGCAAAATAAATAGGGGTCTTTGTGAGAAGTTTTTGTGATCCATCTTCATTGTCATCATCATTAGAATGTTTTGCAACTGATTTCAAGTTAAATGAGTGAGTATTGAGAGAGATATGAGCATTTAAGTGAGTTCTGGAGTTGCTGATTTCACCATTTTAACTGCAGATCTGTCATATCAGACTTAGTAAAATTATTAATAGGGCTGGGATTGTTTATCTTAGTCATATTAATCATTCTGGAGTAGCTCTACATTTCAGCAGTTTGATTATCACTATAATCCATCGTGCTTGCAGGAGATATATTATATTGTAAGGCTGTTAGTAGTACTAACCAGCCAATATTCACATTTGTAAGCTCTTTATTATATTTCCCACATTTCGTGGAAGAGACTGATCCTTGCTCAGTCTATTGTATTTACTTTTTAGTTGCTCCGTCATATGATAGCGCCTATTCATCTTGGATAGGAGTGCACATACTTGGCGTTGAGCTCCATTTCCAGTATTGTATTTCATGTAATTGCTCCGCCATATGGTCGCCTCATTTCCATTCTGGAATTGGGTAGCACATACTTGGTGTTGAGTTTGCTTTCAGTATATTAGATGGTAGGGATCCTCTGACCACATGCTCGTCGTTCGCCGGCGCATTCTTGGTTAGAGTTTTTGTATAAGCATTTCAATTAAGACCCTCTGACCATATGCTCGCCATCACTTGGCGCCATTCTTGGTTAGAGTTACTTCCAGTTGCAGTTCTGATTAATGTACTGACGATCCTCTTGCCATATGACAGCCTCTCTCTTGTTGAGATTGAGTGCGCATTCTTGGCAAAGAGTTATATTGTAACTGCTGGTTTGATTTATCTAACCCTAATGGGTGTGTTGCATTTCTGATTGTAATTTGAAAATTGAAAAAATTGGCTCGGAATATTTCATCTATCCATTCATGTCGACCATAGCATCACCATTTTTGGAAACAAAATCATGAACAATACTACCTCACATAACATTTATATGTTCAACCTAGGCACAGTCTCCCAAATTTCTAAGCAATGGAACATGGTGGTTCCAAGAATCAAACCAATTTTTTTTTCTTTTACCATTCCCCACTTTCCACATGAAATGCTCTGTGATTGCCTTCCTTCTTTCCCAAATGAATTTCCAAATTGTTGATCCTCTGTTAAAGTTTGTTTTATTTAGAATACACATTGGGTCATCATTATCCATATACTTCTTCTGGATTATTCTACACCATAATCTCATTGATTTCTTGTATAATTTCCAACTCAACTTTTCCCCTAAAGCCAAATTTTGCATCTTCATTTTCCTTAAACCAACCCCACCATCTTTCAATAAACACACCATATCCCAATTAATGAGAGGAACCTTCTTGACATCCTTTATACCTTCCCATAAATTATTTTTTTTCAAAAAACTCTCCGAACATGAGATTGCTTTGTTTTTCATTTTGAAACATGACATAACATATATAGGAGCATTAGATAACACTGATTTTATCATGATTATCCTTCCAACAAGCGAAAGCCATTTGCTTTTCCATGATGTTGAATTATGTTTTTATTTTAAGATTTATTAAAGATAGGAAGATATTTGGTGGGGGAGCGAATTTGATGTTTCAGTTTGGACCAAACTTAGACCACTAAATTAAGGAATAGATTTTATGGATAAAAAATAATTTCAAAGAATTAGTCCTACCTAATTCTTATAAGCTTTTCAAGAATGTATTTTTTTAAAATCCAAAAAATTGTAGCCTATAGAGAAAATTAATGAAAACTTTGTGCAACAAACTCAACTTTCTACAAAGTAAATACTTTATAAATTACCATAGAAGTAGATAATCACATGCTAGAAATGGATAGTAAATTTTTTTCACTTTAATAAACATATATTAATCATGATCAATAAATAAATGAATTCTACAAGCTGAATTTGTATTACAACATTTACATTTTGAGAAGCAAAATAATATTTTCTTTTACAACAAATGAAAAAATTGTATTTCAATAAAACATGATTACAATACACATTATGTGTTATAAGGTCAAGTCTTCCATATTTGGAAATCTTCATCTGTCTCACAAGCCTCAGTGTTATCACCTACAAGAGGAAGAGCATCACTCGAGTGCTTTACCTCCAACCACATACCGATGGTCCCTCACACACCTTCCATTTGGAAGTGGCCCTACCCTTCACAAAGATTATAGATAAAGGAAACCAACAAATAATGCCATCTAAGTCCTAGTGTTGTGTCCTACATAACTAATCAACCATACAACTTTAGAAAAATTATAAGTATGACCAATCTGACTAGATTATGCAATCTAGAACACTGTGAAATGACTAATGCAAGTAGAGACTTTTGCATTACTTTGGTAAAAGTTTTGAAATAAAACAAAAACTTCCATAGGAAATGTAGTCATAAGTTCACACACCTTTAACTCAACTTGGAAACGACCTTTCAACTAAGGCTTAACACATGGTTGACTCGTTTGACTATTTGTCTAACTTCTCATAATAATTTAAGATAAAAAAATGTATAAATCTCTATGATCAATAAATGACTAAGGTCATGGAAACATTTTCCTGACAATGAACACCCATATTGTGTACTTGTAATATCTCAAAATTTGGCTACTGCCACTTGTTCATAAGTCTTGCATTTATTTATAAGAGTGAAATACTCTTATATTCTCATGCACAATACTTTTTAAAATTCTTTTAGAAGTTAAGGTATTTTTAGATAATGACTTTGACTCGAGACACCATGTCTTTCTCATGAGTTCTTGTCAACTCAAAACATAGGTAAAATAGAAATTTATTCATTAAATAAATAATTCTTCTTTATTAATTTTGATTTCTATATGTCTTCCTCTTCATTCTTTCTACAAGAACATATTTAATAATTTGTTGTAAATGTATTATATATTGCCAAATTCTTTTACAAGAATAAGCACATTTTTACGGTATTTATAATCTTTCAACAAATTTCAATATAAAGCTAATTTATTTCAGTCAGCATATCAAAATAAGCCTCAAGCTTATCATACCAATTTATAAATATATAATAATATAGTAGAGTTTGAGATACTACCTGTATGGATGCCGAAGAAGCTAAGCATTTGTGGATACTTGAAGAAGCTAAGCATTTTAAACTCAAAGAAGTGTAAGAGCTAAAGATTACCAGACTAACTCTCCCAACA
>VDFB02131546.1:0-38082 GCA_007258455.2 Sequoia sempervirens | reverse complement strand
AGTTTATAACCAACTGCATGGACATTTCCTATGAACAAACTTACTTGATGAGACTTTTTTCTAAGAGTCTTACATGACCTACACTTGAATGGTTCATCACTTTGAAAGGGATAAAAACATGGGATGAACTTAAAGACATATTTATCAAGAATTACTCATATAACATTGACATGGACACCTCCATCACTAGCTTATACAATCTCACACAAGAAGATGCTGGTGAAACATTTATCCCATTCTTCCAAAGATGGAGAAGTCTGGCAAGTCGCTGTCACATTGATATACCCAAAAAAGAAAAGGTTGACATGTTCGTGCAAACACTTCTAGGCCCATTAAAATATGGATTGCAAGTTCATTGTTGCACAACCTTTACAGACTTAGTCAAAAAAGGTGTCCAAGTCGAGAAAGCCCTCATTACTAAAGGGAAATTGAAATATGGTTCTAAAAATACAAATGCAAATCCGCCCACAGACAAAAATAAGTATTGGGTAAAAAATAAGCATGTTACCAATGACAACGTTAATGATTCCAAGGATGTGAACACGATGGGACCCATCCTTTCTCTTCAGGGAGCTCAACCACAAAAAAAACTAACAACAATAATGACACCTCCTTTCAATAACCAAAGTGGTCAAAACAATCAATATCAAGGACAACCCTGCTAGATGCGACAATTCCCAAAAAGATGAACATACACCACTTTGGGAGAGCCAATTGAGGAAGTCCTTAAGAAGCTCCTTCAAAACTGTCTCATCACACTTGAAGATCCTAAACCATACGACCCAAGGTAGTTTAAACCATCATGGTGGGATGATAATGTGTTCTACGACTACCATCGGGCTAAGGGGCATAAAACATCTTCTTGTCGACAATTAAGAAACATTTTACAAGACCTCATTGACAATCGCATAATTGAAGTGGGTGGGCCACAATTTGCATCCAATGTAGACCATACCATTCATAAGAACCCATTGCAAGACCATGGTTCTAATAAAGCTTCCACATCAAGTATCAAGACTAATAACAACCAAGCCAATTATTTTTGCACTGCATTTGATTATTCAGGAGGCCCATCATTAATAATATTTGAACTGATGACAATTTTGTCAATACCATAACTATCAAAAGAGAACCTCAATGCAATGTCACTACTCGAAGCGGAAAGGTCACCATAGCTGGTCCACCTCCTTGATAACCAAAAATTACAATACCAGGTCCATCCGCAAGACAACCACCATCAGGCCCATCTATAAAGCAGTCCCAACCTAAGAGTCAGTTCAACCTCATTGACCAACTAGGAAGAACGCCTACGCAAATATCCATACTTGAGTTGCTTCGTATTTCGCCCAAACATAAGGCTATACTTGAAAAAACCCTGCAAGAGTCTGTTGTCCCTCAGAACATTGATGTCAACCAGTTTGAGGCCATGGTGGGTTATCTCACTACACCCCATCATGTCACATTTTCTGACCAAGATTATTCATCACCTAAGACTAATCATAACAATGCATTGCACATTGAGTTTTTCATCCATAAGCATAAGGTAAGAAAAGTTCTAGTAGATGGCAGAGCAAGACTGAATATATGCTCCTTAAAACTGGTTAAGGATCTAGGCTTCTCTGATGCTTACATACATGCAACAAAGAGCATAGTCATAAAAGTGTATGATGACGAAGAATGTTCCTCTCATAGTGTGATCACTCTTCCCATCAGAGTTGGACCAGTCATTGTGGATACAACTTGCCAAGTCCTGGATCTTGAATTACCTTATAACATTTTTCTTGGCCGACCTTGGATTCATGCCCTTAAAGCTATTCCATCCACCTACCACCAATGCCTAAAGTTTCCCTTTGACGACACAAAAATCACCATATATGGAGACCCTGACCCTTTTCAATATTGTACCAACCTAAGGGGTATCTCTGAACATCAAGTGCCCATTAATCAAGAAGCTCCTAACTCTTCTTCTTCAAAATTCATTGACAGTCCACACTCGCATCATCATCCATGTCCACCTCGGGTTCACATCTTCGGCTGTGCCATCATCTTCCTCACTCTAAGGCTTATCCACCGGCCAAGATCTAGGACCTAGGCTATGGAGAATTTAAAATACATATGACTTATAGCATCACAACAATACCCAAGTCTCTGAAGGTCTATGGTCGGCCATGTTTTAGAATGGAACCCAAAGAAACTTTCAAAGTTCCACCAAAAATTGATTTCATCAAATGGGGAGACATGAGCAATGAGGACATTGCTGATATTATGGTGTGAGTGTTCCAAGGTTTACTTGCACAACTAGCTAGAAGATTCTCCTATCTCTTCTTCATCCAAAACCCTCGAGTAGCTTCTAGGTTCTTGTTAGGCTTAGCTTAATTAACTAAGTCCTCGTTTCTAACTCTTCCAACAAGCCACACCTTGTGCTTCACCTTGGAAGACTAACACCATTTTGAATTGGCAAACTATCTCCTCCACTTAGAAGACTCTAAGTGCCAACATCACATAAAACCTTCAACTGATTGCAGGAGTATCAAAGATACTGAAAAAATGCCATACACATCCATTTGGATCCATCTTGGATGCTCTTCAATCTTCCTTCTTACCGATTCCAAGAATTTGTCTTGAAGAGGCCTAATCCCTTGTAGCCCTTGACAGTGACCTTTTTGTCCCTCTTTCCCAAACTTTCCACGTAACCTCAAAAAAAAAATTCACATTCAAGTACCCTTTTTGGTCTTCTAAAATATTCACAAGGTTTCTGTCTCCTAAACCCTATGTACACAGGTTTCCTATTATCTAGGTCAACTAGGGCTAAAAGGCCTAATTCCTAGGGTTTCACTGATTTCTTGTTCCTTATCTCAACAAATGGATTGACAAACCCTCAATCCTCTTAAGATGTTAAGATATGACTGTAACCTACCTAGAACTATACTTGTTCCATATGGTACCTCTTTCCCCTGCCTGTTCTCTTCAATTCTATACTGTCAAACCTCTAACCGGGTACCTTGAACTCGCCTAGGGTTTGATTTTGCACTCTGCTACTCGACTCCACATAACTCCTACCACTAAGTATTTACAAACCAATGGCTCCCCTAACATATCCATCTATTCTCAGGAAGTTCCCATGGCTAGATTTCATGGGGGAGCCATGAAAAGACAAACTGGTTAGGACAGGACCAGTAAACCCTCTATTCCTTAACCTATCTAATCAAAACACTAAACTAACTCAAATGAACTTACTTGCAGAATGGAAAAGACTTAGAACTACCCTATGAACACAAATGCAATGTCAAATTAATACATTCAATCCACTTGATATCACTGTCACTTCAAAACATTCGGAAAACACAGAAATTGCAGAGTCTTCTTCTTATTCCAAAAACAAAAGCTTGATTACAAAAACTAACTTCTTGAATTCGATCCACCTCCTTTCATAGATGTCATTTACCATGTTTGTAGGGTGTGTTGGTTGATCCCCCACTCCTGTCTTTTAGGGGATCCAAGGCAACCGAGTTGCATGTAATATTTGCCATAATGGCAAATGTTGTCATGACAACTTTGTAACAACTTTTGGCAACTTACCATCATGCCATCTTCCTAACTCCTAGGACCTCTATCTCCTAGATTTCGAGCATCCAACTCCCTTAACTGCCTCATGGCATCTTTCTAACAACATTCATGTGTTTAGAACACATTTAAGACTCCAATTCCAACTTAGGCTAAACAAAGCAAAAATATTAATGATGACTAAACATTGGTGAATCTTAGTCCTAATGACTAATTCACCTAACCACAACAATGACCTTCTAAGGTCCAAAACAAATACACAATAACTTTGACTTGGCTAATGTCAAATACAAGCCAAAATGTCCTAACTATGGAGGTTAGCCTAGGTGCTCCTGCACCATCCTCCCCAAGTAAAAGCTTTCAATCCACGCTTGGATTGAGTAGGTTGAAATCAATGCCCAACTTCTTGAACTCTGATTCTTTGATCCATACTACATCAGCATCAGATTGACCATGCCATTTAATCAAATGTTCCTTGTATTCCTTGGTTCTAGTCCTCTTGTAGACCCTAGTATCTAGTATACTGTCAGCTTGTTTGATTGTAGCAAAAGGTAGTTTGAGCTCTTCCACATCATGGATGACTTCATTGAGACTTTGATCCATGTCTGGTGGTGGTCCTTTGTAATGAACTAGGTCTGCAATGTTGAAAACATGGGACAATCCACTGTCTTCCGGTAGCTCCACTCTAAAAGCATTGTTTCCATACTTTGCCAAGATAGGACAGGGACCTATCCTATTCATCTGCAGCTTGTGAGGAACTCCTTTTTGTAACCTGGACTTGTTTAGATGCACCATCACCAAGTCTCCAACATTGAACTAAACTTCTCTTCTATGTTCATCCACCTTGGTCTTATGCTTCATGTTGTTTTCTGTTAATGTCTTCCTAACTGTATCATGAATCTCCTGCATTGCATAGGAAAAATCATCAGCATATCCACTTCCCTTGACTCCATCCTTTAAGTCTCTTAGTTCATAGACTCCTCTAGGATGTAGACCATAGACTATTGCAAAGGGACTCTTCCCTATTGAGCTGTTCACAGTGTCATTATAGGCATATTCAGCTTGTCCAATCAACTGATCCCATTGTTGACCATACTCCTTGGTCAAGCACCTTAATAGATTTCCAAGACTTCTATTTACAACTTTGGTCTGACCATCAGTTTGGGGATGGTATGCAGATCCAAAAGATAAATTAGTGCCCAATCTCTACCAAAGTGTCTTCCAAAAATGGCTCATGAACTTAGTGTCTCTGTTTGATACAATGCTCATTGGTAATCCATGTATCCTTACTATCTCTTTGAAGAAAAGAGAGGCTATTTGACTGGCATCATTGGTTGTTTTACATGGCACAAAGTGAGCCATCTTGCTGAATCTGTCCACAACTACATAAACACTATCCATGCCTTGTCTTGTCTTGGGTAATCCAACTACAAAATCCATACTCAAGCATTCCCATGGCCTATTAGGAATAGGCAGTGGTTGGTATAGGCCTACATTTGAAGAAGTACCCTTGGCCTTTTGACATACTATACAACTTTCCACATACCTCCTAACATCTAGGTTCATCCTTGGCCAATAATAGAACCTTTGAACAAGTTCTTGAGTCTTTGTGATCCCAAAGTGACCACTTAATGCACCATTATGCTTTTCTTGTATCAAATTCTCTCTAATGGAGCCTCTAGGGACACATAACTGATTCCCCTTAAACAAAAGATCACTTTGCAAAGTATATTCAGCATATCTACTATGAAAATGATTCTTGTATTTAGCACATACCTTATAAATGTCTGCAAAATCTTCATCATCTGCATATAGATCCTTGAAATGATCTATTCCCATGCTCTTCAACTGAATTTCTTGTATGGTGAGGACTCTTCTGCTCAAGGCATCTGCTACCTTGTTGAGTACTCCTTTCTTGTGCTTGATATTGAAAGTGTAAGCTTGTAGGTATTCAACCCACTTCATGTGTCTGTGACTCAATTTCTCTTGTGAATTTAGGAAACTAAGTGCTTGGTTGTCTGAATACACTATGAATTCCTTGGGAAGCAAGTAGTGCCTCCATTTCCTTAGAGCCTGGACCAATGCATACATCTCAAGGTCATAAGAAGAATACTTCTTCTTGGCTTCACTTAATTTTTCTGAATGAAAAGCCACCAGTCTGCCCTCTTGACTGAGAACAGCTCCAATAGCCACATTGCTTGCATCACACTCAATGGTGAATAACTTCTCAAAGCTTGGTAACACCAAAAGAGGTTGTGTAGCTATCTTTTCCTTTAACAACTCAAAACTTTTGTTAGCTTGCTCATTCCATACAAACTTAGTCTTCATCCCCCCTTTAATGGTATCCAACATAGGAGCACAAATAGCACTAAATTGTCTTATGAACTTCCTATAGTATTGAGCAAGGCCATGAAAACTTCTTACCTCTGTTGCTGTCTTTGGAGTAGGCCAATTGAGGATGGCTTCCACTTTGCTACTGTCCATTTTCAAGTTTCCATGTGATAGTACAAATCCAAGGTACACCAGCTCTGTCTTGATGAATTCACATTTTTCTAAATTGATCATCAATTTCTCCTCCTGCAGCTTCTTGAAAATCAACTCTATCTGTTTGAGGTGCTCTTCTCTTGTTTTGCTATAAATCGGTATATCATCAAAATACACCACTACAAATTTACCAATGTAATCTTTGATGATTTCATTCATGATTCTCATGAATGTGGAGGGGGCATTAGACAACCCAAATGGCATAACCAGCCACTCATATAAACCCTCATTGGTTTTGAAAGTTGTTTTCCACTCATCTCCCTCATGTATTCTAATTTGGTGATAACCACTCTTTAATTCTATCTTGGTATAATACCTAGCTTCACCTAGACAATCCATGAGGTCTTCAATCCTAGGGATAGGGAACCTATACCTAATGGTTATCTTATTTATGGCCCTTGAATCAGTACAAAGCCTCCATTCCCCTCCCTTTTTAGGTGCTAGGATAGTGGGTACTGCACATGGACTGATGCTCTTCCTAATGAGACCTTGGTTTAGGAGTTCTTGTACTTGTCTAGCTATCTCCTCATTTTGTTGAGGGGTCATCTTGTAAGCTGCCTTATTTGGTAGGGTAGCCCCTGGTATCAAGTCTATACTATGAATTATGGCTCTTTTAGGGGGTAATGTTGCTGGTTGTCCACTGCTCACAATGCCTTCATAGGTCTACAACATTTTCTGTATTTCTTTAGGCAACTCTGGCTTCTCAGCTGCTTTGTTATTACTTACCTCTCTTGGCTTTAACATTACTGAATAGCCAACTCCTTCTCCTTCTTCCAAGGCTTCTAAGAACTCTTTTTCACCAACCATGAGCAGTTTAGGACCTGCTGTCTGCACCTCTGCATCCTCTAATAGTGACTGAATTTTGAATGTTACCTTATCCTTCTTGAAAGTATAAGAGTTCTTCACTCCATCATGCATAGCTTGGCGATAAAATTTCCATGGCCTACCTAGGAGCAAGTGACATGCATCCATAGGTAACACATCACACAAGACTTTGTCCTTGTACCTTCCAATTGAGAACTCCACCCATGCTTGTTCATTTACCAAGACATGTTGGCCTTTATTGAGACATGTGACCTTGTAAGGATTGGTGTGGGGTATCCTTGTCAACTTTAGCTTGCTGACTATCTCCTCTGACACAATGTTGTTAGTAGACCCTGAGTCAATGATGACTCTACATACTTTACCCATCATTTTACACTTTATCCTAAACAGGGACCTCCTTTGGCTTGGCTCCTCTTTAACCGGCTCCTTGATCAAATTTCTCCTCATCATGAGGTTCTCACCTTCCTTTGAATTTAATGGTACCTCAGAATGTTTCTCTACTATATTTGCCTCATCATGAACAAGATTAGTTCTCCTATCACCTCCTTGAGAAGTACTACCTTTCTCTGGACACCTATAGGCCGGGTGTCCCATTTGATTGCAGTGATAACACTTCATATTGGCAAAGTAACTGCCTCTTCCTTTTCCACTACTTCTTCCTCTAGAGCTAGAGCCTCTTCCTCTACCACCTCTACTAGAGATTCCTTCTTGCTGCTCAGAGTACCTGACTTCTCCTTGAGCCCTTGATTCATAACTCCTTCCACCATAGCCACCTCTTTGTCCTCTACTGTCTTTTCCTTTACCTCTACTCTTGGAGGTTTGCTCTTGCTTCCTTTTGCCTTTCTCCTCTATCTTTAAGGCCATTTGATAACATTGGCGGATGGTTTTGAAGTTCACTAGGCTCATGTCTTCTTGAATAGACCATTTAAGCCCATTCAAATACCTTGCTAGCTTGATGCTTTCATCTTCAACCACCTTTGATCTGAGGCACAACTTTTGGAACTCCTTGGTGTATGCTTGGACATCCAAATCTTTTTGTCTAATATTATGTCTCCTCCTATGCAACTGGACTTCATAGTCATCAGGTAGGTAGGTCTGCTTTATTTTGGTTACCATGCCTCTCCATGTAATTCAATAACATTCATGTGTTTAGAACACATTTAAGACTCCAATTCCAACATAGGCTAAACAAAGCAAAACTATTAATGATAACTAAACATTGGTGAATCTTAGTCCTAATGACTAATTCACCTAACCACAAAAATGACCTTCTAAGGTCCAAATTAAACACACACATACTCTGACTTGGCTAATGCCAGATACAAGCCAAAATTTCCTAACTATGGAGGTTAGCCTAGGTGCTCCTACACTACAATACATGATGGATTTATAAAGAAATCTCGAAGACCTACCCACACCAGCTAAGAAATATGACAAAGGATATGACATGATGAGGCCAAGGGATATGATGGAACCAGTGGCTCTAGGCAAAAAATAAAAACTCCGATCTAAGAGCCCATAGAACCCTTTCTAAACTACCAAAGTATCTTGGGTCGTATGGTCTACTGAAAATGATGATCAACATACCAATGGACTTTCATGAGGGCACAAATGCTTTGGAAAGTGTCGGTGACTTTTGAGGAATTCCTACTAAACCGACTCCCATGAGTGGGAATATGGCTCCCAAGGATCCCTAAGTGACTGTTGCCTTGATGACTTGTTCCTTAAACTTGGAGAACTTACCTCTGAACAAAGATTTTGGAAAATGTTTAAAATTGACACAGCTGACGATCTGAAGATCCCAAGGAAACGAGAAAATTGGGATAGACTCTTTGACCCAAGGAACAATGACGAACCTAAGTCATCTTCTAGTCCTATTAGCCATACACCCGACCTATCTACCCAACCATCTGAACTTAATGACCATCATCAGGATTCATCTAAGTTGTCACATGACACTGCCGACCATAATGATAGTCCTTTTGTCCCTTATTTTGACAATGAGTATGAGTCAAGTGAAGGGGAATATTGGATAGAATTTGATTGGGAACTGGACGATGACAACTTCATTTTCAATGTCTCTGAATCCGTCTACATGCTTTCCTCGTCTTCTCCGCAATTCACTAATAATGACGATGGTATCTCCTTAGTCTACCCACAACTAATCGATTGGGACCAATAGGACTCACCACTATGGACATATTTCTTTAATGATGAGGCTTATCGGCAGGAATTTATGGGATCACGAGGTAACAATCAAGTGGTGATCACAAAGCCAGATTTACTATTGACCTAGATTGTATAGCTTACTTTGGGGAGACTACTTCATCCTCTAGTCACAAAATGAAAATTAAAAATAAAGCAAAAAATGAAACATCTTTAGGTGAAAACTGCAAGGAACCTTCTAATGACAAAATAGTAAAAATAAAGGACATATCTGCGAGTGAAAACCTCTCTAAGGCGCCCAAAGATGGAGGACTGGACTTTCTTCTTGTGACTCAAGAGAAATCAGCAATGCTCATGGAGGATACCATAGAAGTCAATATATCAACAACAAAAGATCCCAAAATGGTCCTCTTGTGATTCCTAATGCATGAAGAGAAACTTGAGTTTCACAGCATTCGAACGAAGATTAATTTCTGACGGCCATACATCGATATGCTTGGGTTGGATCCAGTAATCAAGCCGCACCATTTTCCACTACTGCCAAACGTAAAACCAGTAAAACAAAAGATGCGCAAAATGCATCCTTAGATCGCTCTCTTAGTCAAAGATGAACTTAAGAAATTGTTGTCCATGTAGGGTTCAAATGGTCTATTGACTATGTTGAATGGATATCTAATCGAGTAATAGTCACAAATCCAAATGGTTAGATCCACGTTTGCACAGATTTTAGAGACTTAAACAAAGCATGTCCAAAAGATGAATTTTTGTTGCCAAACATAGATATCATAGTTGATCTCATGGCAGGATATGAGATATTGTCCCTCATGGATGGCTTCTCAGGCTATAATCAGATTCGTATTGCCCCCAAAGATCAGCATAAAAAAACATTCACTTGTCCCTGGGGTACATACTGTTGGAATGTCATGCCTTTTGATCTCAAGAATGCAGGTGCCATGTATCAAAGAGCTATGACAATGATATTTCATGACATGATGCACAAGATAATGGAAGATTACGTGGATGACCTTTTGGCTAAGTCATTGATAAGAAAATACCATTTGAATGTGTTAGAATTTTTTTTTAAGAGACAGGAAGAATATAAAGTCCGCCTGAATCCTAAGAAATGTGTCTTTGGCATAACATCTGCAAAACTGTTGGGATACATAGTTTCTCGAAGAGGCATTGAGTTTGATCTAGCCAAAGTGAAAGAAATATTAGACATGCCTCCTCCAAAAGGGATAAGTGAACTTAGGACATTACAAGGTAGGGTACAATCTAACAGACACTTCATAGCACAATTGGTTGACAAGTGTCAACCATTTCAGTATCTTTTGCGCAAGGGTATCCCCTTTGTGTGGACAGATAAATGTTAGGAAGCCTTTCAACTAATCAAAGATTATCTCTTGTTACCACTTGTCTTAATGCCACCAATTGAAGGGAAACCTTTAATCTTATATGTTTCTGCAACAACCTTAGCACTGGGACATTACTAGCACAAAATGACCATGAAGAAAATGAACGATCCATATACTACATTAGTCGAACATTGGTTGGATATGAGCTAAACTATACATCCATTGAATGTGCATGTCTAGCAGTTGTCTTGGTGGATCAAAAGCTAAGACACTATATGTTGAATCACAAGAAACAGTTGGTAGCAAAGATTGACCCCTTGAAATATCTCTTGAGTCATGCAACACTAATAGGACGTCTGGAAAAATAGGTCATGATCTTGAGTGAGTATGACATTCAATATGTAGAGTGAAAGGCTATAAAGGGACAAGTGATAGTGGACCAACTGGCAGATGCACCTTTACAAAGTGATCATCCATTAGTGGTAGATTTCCCAGATGAGTCAATATTCCATACAGAACCAAAGTCACCTTGGTGGCTATACTTTGATGGGTCTCACACTAGTCATGGCTTAGGGACAAGAATATTTCTTATCACCCCTCAAGGAGACTCCATCCCCAATCCATTCCACATAGCTTTCCCATGCACAAATAATGTCACGGAATATGAGGCACTTGTCACGGGACTTAGAATGGCAATAAAATGGAAAATCAGAACACTTCATGTCTATGGAGATTCCTATTTGATCATCAACCAAGTGAATGATGACTATGACACCAAGGACGAGAAACTAATGCCTTACAAATGAATGGTTGATAGCTTTGATACATATTTTTACATGGTGACTTTTGAGCAAGTTTTGAGAGCACAGAATAAGGAAACAAATGCAATGGCTATGATTGGCTCTCTCCTAGACATCCCAAGTAATATGCCACAATTTGAGTTCTTGGTAGAACAATTGTTGGTCCCTACCTATGATATTCCTGAATCAGAGATGGTCTACGAGCTTGTTGGTCCTAATTCTTCCTGGTACCAAGACATTCATGACTACCTTAAGTCCCAAACCCTTCCACCCAACCTTTCTAATAACCAAAGAAAGTTCTTTATCTGAAAAGCCACCTGTTACACCATTGTTAGTGGAACCCTTTACCGTCGTAGTTTTGATGACACCCTCCTTAGATGTATTAACACTAACAAAGCACACACAACCTTGCGCAAATTATGTGAGGGTATATGCGGGTCTCATTCAAGTGGACCTACTCTAGCTAAGAAGATAACGAGACTTGGGTACTATTGGCCAACCATTGAAAAAGACGCACTTGAGTTTGTTAAGACTTGTCACCAATGCCAGATACATATTGACTTAATTCATGCTCCAACGTAAGAACTTTGACCGATTACATCTCCATGGCCCTTCGCACAGTGGGGACTCAACCTCGTGGGAAAGATTCATCCCTCCTCCTCTAATGGCCACAAATTCATTATCACCACTAATGAGTACTTTACTAATTAAGTGGATTGAAGCCATCCCCCTTACCTACATAACTGGAATTTTTTTTTCCAAATTCATTCTTAATTACATCATTTTCCAGTATGGTATCCCCCAGCCCATCATCACAAACAACAGACATCCATTCAAAAAATAATACATTCATGAGTTATGTGAGTGATTCCATATCCAACATCACTTTTCCACACCATATTACCCATAAGGAAATGGTCAAGCCAAGGCGTCCAATAAAACCATCCTTAAACTTCTCAAAAAGACAATTAATGATGTTGGTCATGACTGGCACATCCAACTCAACCCTACTTTGTGAGCTTACCACACCAACATCCACATGCCTACAAGAGCCACTCCATTCACCCTAGTCTTTGGAGCTGAAGCCATATTTCCCATTGAGGTTGAAATCCCATCTTTAAGAGTCTCCATGAAGGGTCTAATAGACGAAGAAGAGTATGGGCAGTCACAACTACATGAGCTAGAGATGCTAGAAGAAAGAAGACAGGCATATCAGAATCAGCTCTGTCATAGTTATAACAAGAAATTCATGGTCAGGAAGTTTGACATTGGTGATTTAGTCCTCATGCAGAATCCTAAAAATTAGGCTAACAAAGAAAAACCTAGCAAGTTCGAACCAAATTGGCTTGGTCCTTACGTCATCATATCTTCTTTTGGTTTTGGAGCATATCAGTTGGATACTCTAGATGACAAACAATTGACAGAGCCTATCAATAGTTTACATCTTCACAAGTTCTATGCATACCATCATAAAGTCGAGCCAAAAGCCTTAAAAATACAAAAAAAATGAAAAACATAAAAAAATTGTCACCTTGATGAAAACCTGGCAAACAAGCATCTTGGTGACACCAAAAAAACCAAAAACTGACAAAAAAAGTAAAGAGAAATAATCCATCCAATAGTGAAAACCTGGTAATAGGCGCTTTGGATAAGTACCATGGTGAAAACCTGGCAAATAGGTGTCATGCATAGTCAGTCATTGGTATGCCATCTACTATCACTCTATTTGCCTTAGTCCATAATAAACAATCACCTCTTCAACACCACCTTCAAACCATCACAAAATCCTATCATTTTCTCTCATGGCTAATAATGATTGACATCAAGTCCTGCATATCACTCATCCATCACCACCACTCACATCCTTTCCACATTTGTCTAATTGGCTAAGTCTTGGACCTAACTAGGGGAAAACTTTTATCTTATGATTGCAATGGATATCGCACATGGTCTCAATAATAAATAAAAAAAGTCCTGAAAAAATCCAAAAACATCATAAAAAGTCCTGAAAAAAACACAAAACATCATAAAATGTCTTGAAAAAAGACCTAAAAATCATAAAAAGTCCTTAAAAAAAAAAGACCTAAAAATTGAAAAATGTCCTAAAGAAATCCAAAAAAAATCAAAACATCTCAAAAGCACAATAATAGGGTCATTTCTAGTCAAATTCATCAAGTCGGTTATGTCAGTCATTCTTTATCATTTGTTTGAACTACTTTGTCTCTGCACATTTTCTACATAGGCAAGGCTCGCTTTGAGTCCCTGAGACATTAGGTTAGTCCTTTTAGTTTGTCAAAATAAAATCATGGCTCAATCTTTCATTTTAATGACAAAGTCATTCGTCGTGTCGAACTACGAGGTCTTTGAGTGTATAACGTAGGAAAGGCCATTTGTCAATGAGCCCCCGAGGCCGCACTAGGTCAGTCCTTTAGGGTTCATGACACTACACTAGCACACACATCAAAAGTCTTCAAGTCAAACAGGTCATCTCACAACGAGCACACTACTAGCAATTGTTTGAGAAATAAGTCAAACTTTGTGACACTAAGTCAAAATCAATCCAGCAGTCAACTATTGGTTCTTCTTCAGATGTGTCCTTCTGAAGAACAACCTCTGTTATTTATGCCTTAGGATGTGTCCTTCCTAGGAATTGTCACTATCACTTGGAATTTTGAGGGATCCTCTTCACATATGAGGATTGATCCTCTTGACATCGACATCATTCGAGATGTGTCCTTCCTGAATTTGGCAACTTTTGACATTCAACACTTTGACACCGTGAAATCTTGACACCTGGCATCTCGAAATTTAAAACACTCAGCATTTAGACACACTTGGTAAACACTTGGTACTTTCCTTTGGATTTTTCATCATGTTACTAGTTTTTTAGCGAGGTCTTGACAAGGGGATTTAGAGAAGTAGCGACGTATCATGATGTTTTGTCTTGTCTTTTTGGCACTCATGTTACTAGTTTCTTAGCGATGTCCTGACAATAGGATTTAGAGAAGCAACAATGTATCATGATGTTGGTTTTTTTTTTATCTTTTTGGCAATCATGTTGCTATTTCCTTGAGGATGTCCTAGCAACAAGATTTAGAGGAGCAACGACATTTCATGACTTTTCTTTCTTGTATTTTTATGCTTGTGGTTGTTTATGACAAAAAGACTAGGGAAATTATGCTCTTAGTATGAGTCCTGATCATCCTTGCTTGTTACTGCTTGTCTTATAGGTGATGGTACGACCTTGCACACCTTGATCTACGTCATATCATGGTGTTTGTTGACCATTACAATAATCCACCTAATGATGATTCAAGCACCGTCTATTAGTCTTTGGAAAATGTTGAAGATTTCTTTCCCATCCTGCCCTTCTTCGTCTCCCCTCTAATATTTCTAGTCTACATCTTCATCACTAATATTTTCCACACTATCAATTCTTTTTCCTTTCATCCTCTAGTCCATTTTCAAGAGCCCACTCATGTTCTTGAAACCCGACTGTCCTCTCAAGGGGGCATACCACTACCTCCTCGTCATTCTTCCTCATCATTCTCTACATTGGGGCATTTTTTTGACTTATTTTCTTTGTCACAATGCGACAGGCTGCATTATGAAAAAGAGGGGAAAAATGTAGACACATAAAAATGGCCTAGACCTACATATCACATTTATCATGTCTTATTACACTTCATCTATAGTCCAATTTCAACTATTAATTAAATAATGCATGCATTATTTATGTAATTCATATCTTTTATTCCTCTTGATTATTTAAATAAATAGATTTTATTTATTTTTTTAAATACGTCATTAATATTTAATGTCTTCTCATAATTAAATAAATATCTTAATTTATTTAATTATTGGTCACCTCTCCAATTAAATCATTATTTTAATTATTTAATTGTCTTATTTGATTTTTCCTCTAAATTTAAATAAAATCATTTATTTAAATTGTCTCACTTTCTCTTTTTCCCTCTTTTAGTAAATAATTAAATTAATTATTTACTGTCATGTGGTCCCACCTTTTGAATTAAATGAATTTTTAATTCAAAATAGTCTTTTCCCCCAAAAATTAAATAATTTCCATTTATTATTTAATTTTCCAACCACCTCTTTTTATGTGCCAATCTTATCTCTTGTCACATGCATTGTCAACCCTTGATTTGATTTTATAGAAATCAATCTTGTCCATTCATTTTGAATTTGACCTAATGTTGCCCTAACCCTAATTGTGAGTTTTCAAATTGAATCTTGTCCATTGATTCTAGGGAATTTGTCAACTTTTAATCTTGGCCATTCTCTCAAAATTGCATTTTCTTTTAAATGACAATTTTGGTCTCATTCTTTTCATCTCACATTATTATAATCTCATGTCATCTTGCAATCTCAAGTTATTGCAATCTCATGCTAGTATCATCTTATGCATTCTTGTCTTAGGAACTCTTGTCATTTTCTTGCTATCTTGTCATCTTGCATTATCATCATAGGTATAGTTATATCTCATTTAAACATAGTTTAGATACTTACTAGTTGCATTCTAGCTTAGTATTGCATATTATCATCTCAAATCCTTCAACATTTGCTTAGGGCTTGTCATTGTCATTAGTTTTCTCATCATAAATCTGAGGGCAACATCATATTTGCAGCAAGTTGAGAAGGTGTAATGGAGGTCAGCCATGGAAATTGAAGACATTTGGTGAGATGTTTCATTTTGTTTTCATGTTTTTCCTTTGCACTTCATTATTACTTTGGATTTTTATGCTAATACATTATAATCTATTAACCCTAGGAAAATCCCCATAGTTACAACTTCCTTGGATTTGATGCTCCTAAAACCAGGGGATTAGTATCTCCTTAGGGTTGATGCACATTGTAACAAAGGATTAGATTGTGACATTGGATTTGAGCAGTAGACTCAAGCAACTTTTCTCACTATTGTTTTTCCCATCTTGGGTTTTCCATGTATATCTAGCATTATGTGATGTCTTGTATGTGTGCATGCTTATCTCTCTGCATGTTTAGTAAATCTGCATAAAGGGTTTAAAGAATTAATCTACACAAAGGTTTTGAGAGCTAAGTTTTTAGATCTACTAATTCACCCCCCCTCTTAGTAGATTGTTGTGTTCCAACAATTCAACATCACCAACACCTTCGCAATCTTACTAAATATTGTAGAAACCTTCTGCTCACTATACCCAGTAATATGACATATGAAAGCTCACACTACACTTCACAAATTTGTGCCTTACAACCCTAAAATTTGCATCATTTGCATCACATACATCTATCTTTTCATCCCTCAACAACTTAGTACATATTTATACCATCTTCAACCTTGAAAACATTCTCCAAGGTTGGCTATGCACCTCAATTGTGCAAATTCAAATTAGGTTAGCACCAAAAAATTCCTATAGTGGAAAGGAATGAAGGAAAACCACAACACATCTTAACTCAAACCCGAATCCACTCATACATGCCATGCCACACTTCCACAAATATCAAATCAAATTGATAATTAGTGTAAACATCAAAGGTCAATAAAACCCATATAAAAACCATTAAGTAGTTAAGTACACACTTCTTTTTATCCAAAAATAGCTCACAAACAATAAATGTTAGTTGAACATAATCTAGAACATTCCATAAATTCCCTAAAATCCAACAAATTCCTTTGCAACAAACTTCACTTGAATAATGTACACACCCAATACACTCATATAATTTTTCCATACATTGCAACTCAAGAAACCCACTTTCGAAGCACCAAACCTCAAACAACTTCAATTGAATAAAGACACAAACACTATGAACACCCTTCTAGATCTGCAAGACCTGAAACCACTTTGTAGAGAAATGTAGAGAAAAACCATTTCCCCTAGACACCTTTGCAATACACAGTCACACACTAGTAAACACAACTTCTCACAATGATCCAACACAAAAAATTATGGATGTAACACCTTTGATCAACATATCCTAACCACACAAGAATATTTTCAACATAGAAGAAATGCAAAGAAAAACCATAACACTACTCTACAACACAAAACACCACTATAACACACTATTTCCTCTTTACTTTTAAATTTTCTCAAAAGCACTTGAAAACCAAGCACCAAAGACACATCCTCAACATCTTCAACACTTCCTCATCACACATCCTCAACATATTCAATACTTCCTCATCACCACCAAGCCAACTACAATATGGCAACTCAACCATACATCCATAGACAAAAGATTATCAAAGTAACACTAGAGGTTTACATCACTAGCTTACTAATGCCAACATAATGCAAATAATCAAAAAATCATTTGAGACAACATTAAATCAATACCAATTACTCACACTCTTGCAACAATCTCTTGCTCATATGTAATCGACACCAATGAAAACACCAAAGCTTGTTGAAATCGATGACAACACTAACTGCACATAGTTACAACACTAACATCATTTATTCTAAATGACTAGGGAATACTACCACCAATTATATGACTAAGTGTCTATAGATACTTTCTTTGAAATGCAATTGTTTCTTCTAGTCGCAACACCATTTTAAAGAGAACAAAAATGTAGATACCTAAATTTGACTGCATTCTAATGACACATTTAACACCACCACTTTCACCATTTTTTGCACCATCACAAGCCCATCCTAAACATGCTTATAATCTCAATACTAACTATTAGATAAAACATATTTATTTATTTAATTAGGATTTTATGCCTAACATTCCCTTCATCATCAAATTAATTAAATAAATCATATTTATTTAACTAAACTAATTTTCCACATCTCTCTCCATTAATTAATAAATAATTTAATTATTTGACTCATTTGCCTAAAGCCCCAAATCTCTTTTAATAGAATAATCATGTCACATCCATAACTAAAAACTGAAATAAATCCAAATTATCAAATATAAAATAAAATAAATCTTAAATATTAACCATCAAATAAATCCTAGTCATTCATTTCCAACTACCTTCTATTCAATTCCAAACCAACTTTTAATCTCAACTATCCACTTAATCCAATCAATCCCAACCCTCTATACACTAGCTACTAGCATTTAATTTCTCATTGTTGAATACACTAGATACTAAGAAGGGGGGTGAATCAATATCTCTAAAAACTTGAACCCCTCTAGAATTTGAATTCTTCAGCACAACACAAAATTATTAACCAAATCAAAACCCTTAAATAGATTAGAAATAGTTTAAACCTTCAAAAAAATCAATAACCTTTAGTAATGAAAGATATAAAAAAATAACCTTAAACAAATCAACAACAATAATAAAAGAGACAAGAAACACACATCCACAAGATAACACCAGATTTATGTAGAAAACCCAATGAGGGAAAAACCACAATAAGAGTTAACTTATAATATAAAGGATCACTGCCAAAAATGACTTGCATACTAAGGCACACTACCTAAGAGAAAGATACAAAGGACTTGCAAAATTGAAGCATACACAACTTTAGGGGCAAGATATAAGGACCTGATGAGATTCACTATCTCAGAGTAGGATACAAGTTGTTTATAGAAAAAATACAATATTTGTCAACACAACACTCTACTAACCGAGGCATTATAGCACATTTAATGTTTCTTTCACATACTTTCACACTTCCTTCTACGAGATATTCAATTACATTCATCGTGCTCTCTTCCACACTTTCTCACTTCTTGCATCTAAAAAGTTATTGCATTTATATCTATCGCAAGACCTCAAAACATCAATTAGGTTAGCCAAAAGAAAGATAAACAATTATTTCAATAAGTCAGCCACAAAACATCAATGTGGTCCTATCTAAGGGATAGAGAGGATCAAAAAAAAATTATTACATCTTCCAATGTGATCCAAAACATTTGACATGTTGGCTCACATCAACTCAAGTCAAAAATAGGGAAATGTGTAGGTGAAACGTGAAGCACATAACCGGCCAGCCAAAACATACTTCAGTGATATTTTTAGTGGCTAATATTTTCTAATTGGCTAATAGTTAAAATTTAGGAATCCAAAATTGGCTAATAGTTTAAGCTACAACATGACTTGAATCACCACATTTTTACAAAATTTTATTATAGTCTTATTTAAATTGCCAAATAATTTATTTTATTAAAAAAATTAACTCAAAAATTTTCCACAATATTCGATACATGATTAGATTAGATTCCCCTAAATTTTATAAATTATAGTGTAAATCTATATCAATTCTCTAATAGTATATCATAATTATTAGTTTATTCAGGACCACATTTCTAATATTTAGTTTCACCATTGATTTATAATATAATCTAATGGCCCTTGTTGTATTCCATGAGGTAAAATGTACCCATGATCTGTAATGTTCATGAATCTTATTGACATTTCATGCCCCCCTTTGGTGTCCCATCATTGATAACCAATCTGAGAGATCCCCCATGGGCCATCTTTCATGTATTCTCCTTGAAGTTTCCTAAAATTGGCTGTCCCAAAATTTTGGGTTTTTAGGTTGTCTCTTGCCCACTTCCTTCATGCATTCTCCATTTCTCCTTCTCCTTTCCCATATTTCCTCTAATTCTTTCAGTCTTCAGCCTTTCCCTTTACCCTTTATTGACCTCTAAATGTAAGCCTTGGGCCTTACCTCCAACCACCGAAGCTCGATTAAGTTACAAGACTTGTCTAAGTCTTGGTTTGTCAGACTTCAAGGTTCATCCTTCCCTCTTTCCTCTTCCCTTGTACTTTTCTTCTATTGGAATTTTCCCTTCGCCCTTCACCCTTTCATCTTACCTCTTAACTTAGGATGTAAGAGGTAAGGATTTCCTCTAATTTTCAAAATATTGGTTTTTCTAGATTTTGGTCATCGCCTGGACTTCTTCCGAATGTAGGGACTTCTTGATAAAAATGAAAACTAAGAGGGGGTTGAATCAGTTGTAGAAAATTTAAGCTTTATAACATTCACTGGAACTTAGATCAATCATAATTCTTAACTCTACTAAAATGATTAAACATTAAGTGCATGTGCAGAAATTGAAAACCATCACACAAACATAGTAACACTAGATTTATATGGAAAACCAAATGAGGGAAAAACCGCAGTGAGGATTAACTCACACTATAGAGAATATCAAAACTAATTACAAAAGGCTCACTGCCTGAGAAAAAGGCTCACTACCAAAACGAGGACTCACTATTCGTATCATGACTCACTGTCCAACAAGGTTAATCACTCAGAGGGCTCACTGCCATAGAGATACAAAGAATATAAATAGATATGCTACAAAGAGAAGAAAATCTCAATGAAATAGAGAATTCCACCACAATTTACTCAACCACTTGCAGAAATGCATGAATGATAGAGTCCTCCTTTAGCTCACTGCATCCGAAAACCCAACATTTAGAATTCACACTGATCTGCCACACTTACATCACATACATCCACTTGATTCACATCTTCTTCACATCTTTCTACTCTATTTCTTTGCACTTATCTCTTTGTACAACTTTCACCACTAACTCATCCTGTATTTATACCATCTTCAACTTTGAAACATATCCAAAGTCGACCATCCATCATTAAATTCAAATTAGGCCAGCACCAAAAAATCCTAGGGTGGAATTAGAATTATGGAAACCCAAACACATGCTTGCTGAGGACCCAAATAGGTCCCAACACATTTCATCAATTTTGAAGGTAGTGCTTAACACAAGGTCGACCAAACCATTGTAAAACACATAGAACAATTAAGCACAATCCTTCGAGATACTAAAATTATCTTCAACATGATCATAACAACTTAACTCTAGAGCTACAAGTCATAAGACTTAACCAAAGAGAAATATGGACCAACAACATTTCTCTCGAACCTCAACCAAAAGTGAAAAAAAACCACAGTTCACAACTAGTGAACATAACTTGTACTGTATAATGAATCAGAAGCCAAAAATTTGGATATAGAAAATTCCAACAGTCATGATCAACATATTTCAATTACACACACATAGAAGAAAATCCCAAAGAAAAACCCGGAGCAACCACTTAACACTTGCAATCTTCCTACAATACAATTTTCTCAATATCCTCAACATATACAACCAATAAATTGCATCCTTGACATTAATGAAAACAACCAGTTGATAACTGATTGACCAATTGACATCAATGACAACACCTTGCAACAACTTCTTCATACTTGCAACACTTCTTCAATCTCTCTAATATTCTTTTGTCTCTTCAATGAGGTTCCTTCAGAATGTCGAAGGGACTTCTTATTTGGTCTCTATGATATTCCTATGTCTCCTCGATGAGATTTCAACCTTGTTCTTCTGCACCACCTATCGTGTGGACTTCGCTATGTCTAAGCAACTTCTACTTAAGTCTCGTCAATTTTTGCCTGTCTCTCTGATAGCTTCTTTTTAAAATATGACTAAGTGTCATGTTTTTGAGCTTTGGGGGTAATGCTTCTCCCTTAACTCTAATTTTTGGAGGTAAGCTTTCTCTCTTCCCTCAATGCTTCCTTTCTTCTTCGTGCTCTACTCCTCCTTTCTTATAAGTGTGTGGTAAGTGGTAAGCTTGACACCCAAACCCCTGACAATGTGTAACTTTTGATGCTCTGAACCATTTAATTCATAGGCTTGTAAAGGATTATTTCAAGCCCAATGCCCCAACCTTCCTGTGGATTTGGCGTGTTTCTAGGTGATACCATTAATGTTCAACCACTCCCCAGCTACCAGATCTAATTTTTAGGGCTTCAAGGACAAATTTAATGCTCTCATTTGACTTCTCCAAGTGGATTTCATGGGTTCCCATGCCCATTCATTATTTTTTTTTGTCCCTTCTGACGGATCCCATATCCAAACCACTGATTTTGTGGGGGATTTTAGATGACTTTTCCTAGAAAATATTTATGACAAGGTAGAAGGTATGTTGGTCTTGTTCTCTTTAGGCTCTTCTTGGCATGGTTTTCATGAGATCTTTCTTTGAGAAGATAATTATTTTACTACTAACCCTAGTTGGGTTAGGATTTTATTGTATTCATTTGAGTTATGCTTGATCTATAAAAGAAACACTTTTATTTTTTTGGGGGGTTCTTCCTCCGGCTCCTCCAAGGTTTTTCTTTTGCAAACTTGCATTTTTGCATCACTATTATTGTAAATATTGGATTTTTTTCCTCTACATCAATGAAATGGATCAATTTTTCCTCTTCTCAACTCTTTTTTGTTTGAGTAAGTTTATTACCTTGCATATCTGAGTGTTTATTTGTATTTTTCATGCATGTATGTTGTGTTAAATTGGTTACAGTTGTTGGTTGTGAAACCTTCTTTCCTTTCAATTCCTTTTCAAACCTAACCTTCTTGTATGTCTTTGAAAATTGACCAAACAAAGAGTTGTGAAAATCCCCTTGCCCCACTTCAATGATGTACTATGCAATATTGGTTAGGAAGAAACAACATTTCCATCTTGGTGTATCACCTCTGTTTTCCCTTTCATGTATTCCTTCTCCATTTTCCCTATGAGTTGTTAGAGTATGGTAGTGATAAGTTTCATGTGTTGGGTTGGACCAACACTTTGCACTTGGATTCAAAAACAAAGTCGGCCTTCTCTAGAGATTCGACCTCATACGCACAAAGGTCCCACACCTTGAGGTTGTTTCCATTATGTCATTGGAATGTTGAGCTTCGTGCTCAGCAAGGTGCAATTTTATGTGAATAGTTTTTGGCATGCTCGATGGGACTACTTTCTTTTCGTTGAATAATCTAGTGTATTCTTAAACACACTTTTCCTTTTGAGGTATATCATCAAACACCATGGCAACTCTGTTCAAAATCAGCCAGTTCAAGTAGCCTAGTCTCACTTCATCCTATTAAGGAGTTGGTATGCTAATTCATCATTTCAACCTTTGGAGGCAGTTCTATAAGCACCTGGTGACTCTACAAGATACATATTTGGGTGTCTCTTTGGTATATACCTAAAATCGTTGGTTGGGAAGTCCTTTGTTTTCCTTTCAAAATTTCAAATCATTTTCCATGCATAAAAATGTAATATTATAATGAAAACTATATGTATACTCCACCATTTCATGATAGTGTCATCTTTGCACCTCCCAATCAGCCATATGAGGTTGGTTATGCCTCCCATTTAATTCCATAGAACCCTGCTATTATGGGTTCTCAATCTTCACAAAATGCATACCATCCACCCCACCCTACTCAGTCTTCTTGGACACCTACATATTCTTATCAACAACCCCAAGAGACTCATCACTTTGAAAATCACAAATATTTTTCTTAATTTCAATAGAAATTTTGATGAGCTTTGGAGACAACAAGAGTTTGACCTACAACAGGAGGAGTGGGCTAATCAAGCCTACCAAGGGAAACAAGGTTATTTCCTACAACAGGATGAGCTTGTCCATAAATCTCACTATTCACAACTATAAGAGTTAGAAGCTCGGTGGAGGTATGAGAAAATGGAGGAAAAAAGAAAGCAACAAGAGGAGTATACAACAAATGATGTTACTGCTAGGGAAGAGAAAATCCATCTTTCCCTTGCTATAGCAGAAGTTCCCAAGGCTCAAGTAGCCCCTTGTGTACCTAGTTTCAAACAAGCACCTCCATTCGTTCCAGAATAGCTTGCTAAGTAGGAGCTAAGAAAGCATAAGTTTGTGAGTTTCAAGAAACCTAACAAGCCTCTTGAAATTCCAATTATCCCTCCTTTTTTTTTAGAATAGCTTATTGTGCAAGAGGTTTCCAAGAAAAAAAAATTAGTTTCAAGAATCCTAACCAGCCCCTTGAAACTCCCATTGAACCTCTTGTTCCATCAAGTAGATATCCTATGTTGGAGATTCCAAGTTTTATGAGTCTCCATTCCTCATAGGAACCCTTTCCTGAGGAGGTTGTTTTTGAGGAGCCTTCATGTGCTAAAAAAAATTAGTGTCTTGGTTTGTTGCAAGAAAAAATTCAAGATGAAACAATGTTGCAGCAACAAGACATTAAAAGGTAGACAAAATTGATAGCGTAGAGGAACCAGTCCTCTCATTTGATGTCATCCCTTGTTTTATTGAAGATGAGGAGGATAGATCACATATTCCTACATCATAAGAAGCCTCTGAATAGCTTGGTTTGGGCTTGATGGATGAAGAAAAATCCATGGTTTTGGAGCAGCAGCAACAAATATTTTTTTCCCCTATTATTGTGGATGAAGATCCCCAATCTATTGAGGTCTGCAATTCTGAGGTGGAGGACCTCTTTTGGGATGTTATAAAAACATTTTGTTTGGGTTTAAACATCAAATCATCACCCCAGAAGAGGAGCTTTGTGGGCAACAGTGTGAGCAAGGAAATAGTAGAGGACGTGGTAACCATTACATGCCAACAATCTGATTTTGTTGCAACTAGTTTCCAAAAAGAAAGAATTAACACAGAGAGGCAATATGAAGTATTTAGTTCTTCACTTGAAGTGTCTCAAAAATATGAGGTTTGCGTTGATAAAGTGTGCATCAATACAAGTATTTCAGTTATTATTGAGTAGCCACACATTTTTTTGGAGAGTGATGCTCCTACTGCTCAGTTTGACAGTATGCCTAAGCTTCAAAGCACTTCATTTGAGGTGCATGAGAAAGGTATTTATTGTGCAAACCAAAAATCAGATTTGGAATTTTGTACATCACCATGTGAGTTGGAAACAACCTCCTTTTTTTTTAGCTCATGTATTGAGGAGGTTAGTAGTGTTGACATTGGCTTATCCTTTTGTGAGGTGAGTTCTCTTCCCTCTATAGAAGGTTTTCTCTTGGATGCTAACCTATCTTCAAAAAAGTTCACCCCTGTTGTTGTATGTATAGCTGAGACACCAGTGTTAGATGAGTCTAACAATTGCATCATATGGTTCCCTTGCAATGACCAAATTTACAGTGAAGCAATCCTTCACCTTGCAAGCGTTTTGTGCAATTACATGCATGTTGGTAGTATTTTTCAGTGGTTGCAGTTGGATGAGGTATGCAACTATGGTTTGAGGGGGATTAGCTCCTTTAAAAGGTTCATCTTTGATAGAGGAAAGCTTCCATTCTTTTCTTTCTATTAGTTTGTGTACATATTGTAAATATTTTCTTTCCATGAAGTGCATTTTCACACCTTGCATTCTCCTTAAGAGAATGTATGCTCTTAGTTTCCATGCTTTCCTCCAAGTGCAGGCCTACACATGTTTTGTTTCTCCTTTGGGATGCTCAGTTATTGAAGTTTTCCCCTTCATGACTCTGTGCCCAGTGGAAATATAAGTCCTCTAGATCCCATGATTAGCATGTAATCATCCCACATAAATCACCATTAATATTGAAATTTCATGTGCACCTTTGATGTCCCATCATTGATAACCGATCAGAGAGATCCCCCATGGGCCATCTTGCATGTTTTCTCCTTGAAGTTTCCTGAAATTGATTGTCCCAAAATTTTGGGTTGTTGGGCTATCTATTACCTACTTCCTTTGTGCCTTCTCCATCAATCTTTCTCCTTTCCCATCTTTCCTCTAAGTCTTTTGGCCTTCGGCCTTATTGATGGTGTTTTTAGCACTGCAACAACATAGACAGAATACAAGTATCCTATCTCTCTTGAAAGGTGAATTTCTATTAGCAAGCCTCAAGAAACAACCCCAAGGTCTCTAATGTCAGGTCTTGACAATGCATAAACAACTCAGTGATAATGTGATTTGTTGGTAATCAAAAGGGGCCTTACAAATCAATAATGTTGGAAGTAATCATCAAATGTAGCAATGTGGTGATGCTCTCAGATTCTAAAAATAACCCAAATTTAAATAAAGATCAAAAGAAATAATAGTTGAGAGATATCTAAACTAACTCCTAAGATCAATCACAACAATGGAAAATGCTTCAAATGGACAGATCCCCAATAACCAATTCCTACTTAACCAAGACATATCTGCAGTATCACAGAAACAATGCAATCTCAAAAGGAAAATATTTTCAAACTGTGAACATTCAAACATATATCCAATTCTTGGAAAATAATTCATAAATTCTCACAATCGAACTAATGAAATAAGATATGACCCAAACTAACTTTACACAACTTAGAATCAACAATTTCCAAAAGTATGGACTAGAGATCAATCAAATATGCAAATCCCTTATAAAATATGCAAATCATCCTCCCAAGTACCCTAGGTCAGCAACATCCACAATCATACCATGAGCTATCACCTCATTGTATACAATTTCATGTTATTGACCTGCAACTTTATACACAATTGGTAGATTCTATAAACAATGTAGTGGTCCAAAACTCCAACATCAATCCTCCCTTTGTATCTATGCAAGTCGATCATAATGTTGAATTCTCTTTACCGAATCATACCAAATTTCCAATAAATTATGCATTGAATGGGCTATAGAATAATTTATGTATGTTCAGCCTTCGCAAGATTTCCCTATTATCGTTGCTTATTTATGAGCTCCGTGAACAATGTCATCTGAATAATTATTGAATTTTTCTCTTTCAGTCTTGTGGATTTACAAAAACAATGGATTCCTTAGTGGAAGGAAATCTCTGAAATTTACACTATTATTTAATGCCTTAAAAAAACTATCATATTCATAGAATCCACATATGTATGAAATCTCTAAAAGTTCTTCCCTTCAAGGAATCCTTGTCTTCGTGAATTCCTCAAACATCCTATTTTCACGAATTCAATGATATGATAAAATTCACGATGCAACCATTGTTTCCTTTCATTTTTGTGAATTCCAAAATTTGATGGTGATCACCATTTTAAAGATCTCCTTAGCACTCTAGTTTAGCATCGTTATGAGATAGCACTTAACCCTCTTTAGAATTGGATCTTCAACTGATGAGGAAAAATCTATTCGCAACCAACCTACAATTTTTCATAAGAGAATTATATGACCGTCCTTAAAACCCATAACTCTTCAAAGAATGATTAGATCCTCCATGTAAACATCTAACCATCTTCCCTCAAATAATGTCTCCATGTAAAGCTTTGAATCAAATGCTAACATGCCTAGTCTAACCATGATTCTCTCTTATAAGTTGTGATGACTTATTTATTCCTTTCACATTTCTTTCAACATTCTATGGATTGTGTCTTCCGTTAGGAATTTATCCTAGGCTCAGATTCCCCGAACTTTGTGACTCTCAGGAAATCCACAATGAGACAGAATCCCAAAACCTCTATCTCTATAAAATTTGCATATAAACTAATTTTGGTCTTCCAACACCTAGAACCTAATAATCTTGTTGATATTACTTTTTCTTATTCCATCCATTCATATCTTGAAATGTTAGCCTCTGAATATTTTAACAGTATAAGAACATTAATGATTTACTGGTTGTGAGTAAACCCAACCATTATTTACAACCTATTGTATCCTCTATTATTGGCACAACCTCATGTTCTCTTACGCACAGGAAATATCGATTCAAAGATGATTATTATAAGCCAAAAAATATAACAAAAGATAAAACAACCCTTCAAATACCACGTGAATTCACAATCATCAAAATATAAACAACCTCACTTCCTCACAAATTTTGCACCCTCGCAGAATATGGATGATGTTGGATTCCCAAAACTCAGAATCCTTTGCTAAATCCGCTTTAGCACGGATCCCACAAAAACTACTAATTTCTTTAAAATTTCCTATCATGAAGAGACGATTTATCCTTTCAATCCTTGCACCTTCACCTGCATCTAAATTTGAATCTCCATTAATAAGCCAACTTGTATGAAAGCTTGGGATGGAAACTTCAAAATATAATCTTAAACATTTCATTCCAATGGGTATATGCTACAAATTTCCAGTTCATTTGGCCTTGTCAACTTAAAATTACCATGCAAGGATCAACACATTAAAGGATAAGACCCCTTCAACATCCTAATCGCATCATTTACCTTTTCATGGGTTTCATAATTGCTTAATCATTGTAATTTCAATGTTTGAGCAATACAAATCACTTCCTTATATTATGTAATACCCACGTGTTACTACATCCTCCACTATTAATCGCCCTTTAACATTGAAACCCTCAACGCATTAAGTGTCCATCCTCATATCCTTTTTTTAATAAACCAATGCCACACTACTGGAAATATACACTAGTTCTTTATCATCATGGGATCACACCTGTTGATCTCTTTGTCTACTTCAATTGTCTCCAATACCTTTCCTTTCCACAAATTTTAAGACCTTCCATATTTCACTTCTCGTGCATTTCAGAAGTACAAGGAATACATGAACCTTTTGTTAATCACAACTTTCAACTGACTTTTGAAATTATTAAATTTCACCAGACATAACCTTAACCACTTTTCAACACCTATCTCTTTGAAAAATCTTCCTACAAGGCCTGTAAACACACATGCAAAGAGGGGGAAAATGGTTAAGGGTTAGAGTATATGGATTTGCCTTGGTCAAATCCCACTTTGGTAATCAAAGCCTTGATAAAGAAATGAAATGAAATAAGAAAGGAATGATGAATAAACAACATGCAAGTGTCATGAAATCACCAAACCCTTGTTGTTGAAGTTTGAAGATATGTCAATGGCTGCTCCAAGATGCTTGATAATTGCTTGATTGAATGATGTTATGGTGTTCAAGTGCTTAGATGGATGATTGAATGGATGAATGAATGCTTGAATGAATGGGGTGAATGGGGGTTAAAATGGATGGAAAAACACTTATTTATACACACTTATGCCCTAATTACCTGAAAATACAACATCACAGGCCGACATAAGGTCTTAATGAATAAAAAACCAAAGGAAATTTGAATTTATTTTGAATTTTGTGCCAAGAGGGACTCATTTTCCACCCATGGCGAATGGGTCCCACTTAAGGTTTCCAAGTGGGTGTCAGGAATTAAGTTGATTTTAATGATGTTTGTCGGGTTTGTATTAAAAAAAACACTTAATTAAGGCCTATAAGTGCATAAAGGGGCCAAATAAAGCATAAGAAAGGTGTAATTAGTGATGAAAAGATTAGAAAGGCACGAAAGCTTGTTACACGACTTTACAACACTTTGAAATAGGACTTGGTAAGGGATTAGAAAAGGAAAAATTTAGATGAATTATAATAAGAAGAGTCTAGAAAAGTGTAGAAATGTGTTACAACACTTCACAACACCTTCACAAGACATCATAATTTGAATATTCAGGACCTAATGTGAATGCATAAGTTACATTACAACATTAAATCTAAGCAAAATATGCCAAGCATCACAGGAAAAATACCTAAATGACCATGAAAATTTCCAAGATCCATTTTTCTATGGTACATATCACTCTACATTTCCTTCCCTTATGCACTTTCGTTATCTTTGGCCACAATGTAGAAGATATAAATACCTACATTCGAATACCAAACTTTTGTGACCTCTCACATTTTGCAAATTTTGTGGGTGCATGGAATACCCAAAGTCATTCTTTGTGAAATATGCATGTCAGGGGATTCCCCAAACCCCTAATTTTTTGAATCCATCAGTTTTGGAAGAAGAGGTGATCAAATTTAAATCATCTAAATCATCTAGAAGCTTAGGGTCATTGCACTAAATGTATATAGAATATGATTAGTAACACAGTGAAAATATCAATTTAAAATAATAGGCTCCATAACCATTGAATTTTCACGTTTAGACTGAAATGCACAATTAGGCTCAAGCATGCCAAGATTCATGTGACAACAATCTATGCAAAATCAGTAGGAAACATCAAGTAGGAAATCAAAAGGAAAATAAATATTAAACCATGATCCATACATGAAATTCCCATTGTAAAGCACAAGGTTGAGTGTAGTCAATGAATGTATTGTCAATCAACCATCAAACCATACCTAATTCCAATCAGGTGAGGTAGAAATGTGGATTAGAAAATGCAAATAGAGGAGGCACCAAAGAAAAAAAAAAGAGGGGGTCCCCACTTTCAGTAGGGCGTGTGTGCAAAAATAACACAACAAATGGTGACTCTACTAGGAAAATGCGTCATATTATTTTAATGGAAAACTAGAATAAAGAAGCCACAATCTCTAGTTTTGATCCTCACATTAGGTCAACTGTTAAACTAAAGGCTCAAAACCAATGGATGAACTAGCCCTTCATTTACTAAAAATCCAAGTGTGCGCAAATGTATTAATTTCCCTCCTTAAGCTACTGTGGAAATCAAGTTCATTCAAGTTAAGCTACATGAATGATTCTAACTCCAAAAGCAACCTAGATAGAGCCTCCTTTCCAGTCAGGCATCCATAGCCCCGATGAGGTTATTGCTATGATTCTCCTGAAAATAGATCTACTACCAGCTAGGCATCCATAGCCCCGGTAGAGATATTTAGATCCTGCTAAAAGATTGAATTCACAATTAGGGCTGAGAATCACAATGGCACTAAAGCATAAATCTAGACCTCACCAAGGAACCTACAACAACCTCAAGATTCTTAACATGTGTGAAAGATGTAATATTTGAGCACATTTAGGAACCAACTCAATCCAATGACTTATCCTCTTTGAATGTTCATACCTTGTGACACTGGATGAAGGACTTTCACCATCCTTCCAGAAAACATGACTGAAGTTTTTCAAGGAAATACTTAGAGAAAACCCAGATAAATAAATTGACTGTTATGCATATAAGGCATTCCCTGAAGGAAATGAGGGGACCCAAAAATTGGAGAAGTAAAGAAAAAATGAAAACCTAAACCTACACTAACCAAAGTAGAGATACACTAACCAAAACTAGAAAGTAGAAGAAAATCAAAGGAAATTATACTAAATCAAATCAATGAAAACCTATAGCAAAAGAAAAGAAAAGTAAGTTGCATTTATTTAAATTAGATTATATACAAAAGACTCAAAATGAATCATGATTAAACAGGGAAAATTGAGACCCACCCCCATATGGTTCATCAATGCATGGAAAAGCAATAAGGTGATGGTTACAGTTTGAAAGAATGTAAATTCAACTGTATACTCAAAAAAATAAGTATCAGTATTGCAACATTCAAACTCCATGTCATAATCAAGAATAATCAATAACTGGGGTAACTCATTTAAACCATGATCAATCCATATGCAAGTTTCCTTTCCTAAACCCCCATAATCAAATTAATAAAGAAAGAAACAACCTAGTTTGATGCTTTTTCAGGTACAATGTTGTGTTTATCATCTTTCAATTGTGAAGAGTAGATATCCATGTCGTCAAGGGGTCTCCACTGGTGGTCCAGTAGTCATCTTGCACTCAAAACATGCAAAACAAAATTAAAGTCATTAATAAGCAATTTAGGGTGAAATTCAAATTGAAAAAATTCAAAATTAGCATTATTGAACATTTCAACTATTTGAATATCTTCATGAGGTATCAGTGATGAAATTGCAGAAGCATCTTCATGTACAACAACTTCTTCATGGAAATGTTCATCAAAAGCCATTAAAGGTTGGTCTTTAAGCACATTTTTACTTGCAACTATGTGGTCATGCCCATTGTGAATATTTATTCACACACCGCTCTTTTCCTTTGTGGTCCTTCTTCCTTTCATGACTTTTCCTTTTGTTTTGGTACCGCTCACAACTTTCCAACTACTACCACGTGGCATCCTACCAGAGCTCCCCTTTGAGACATTCCTTTTTCCTTTTGTTGGGCTCCAGTTGCTTGACATGTCACCTTCGCTTGCATTCTGATCGGATGGGGCCCACTTTGCAGTTACCCTTTCTAGGAGCTTTCCACATAGTGTTTGTTCGATGGTTGTTGCAATTGTTTTCATTTTGCTGTTGTGTGTCCTTTTTGTTTTGTTGCCGCGTGGCCTATCTCTCCTCAAAATTTCCCTATTGGCATGCTACCTTTCCTTCTTTCTATTGGTTCCTGCACTGGGGAATCTTTCTCGTTGGTGACTTCGTTGGAGCATCTTTCTTGTTAGAGCCTCCAAGCGATGGGCTGACTTTTTTAAGCAACCCTTTCTTCATTTTGTGGTTGTTGTTAGATGGAAAAAATTTCATGAGCATTCAGAATTAGCCTTTGTAGTGTTTGATATTAAATCTGAACTTGCAGACTGTGCCATTCTATTTAGCCTCTCTATTTTCAAGCATTTGATAGGACATTAAATTGTTCTTGCATTTTCTGAAATATATGAACATTTGTTTCAAGGTTTTATAATCTTTATGTAGCTTAGCGTAATACATATCATGTTGCTACTCTTTTATGTTAGCTTATGTTGTATGGGTTATATTATTTAAATGGTTTGATGTTCTTATGTTTGTAGTGTTGGGAATTGTCTATTTGATATATGCTAATTACTACCCGAGCCTTTGTTTTTGCAATGTGTTTACTTATCTCATTATTGAGCTGACACATCGCCTTAGCTTAGATTTGTTTATTTTATGTTTTTCTTCATTCCCTTTTCTCCCCCCCATTAAAAATGAAGAGTTGGCTTTGATAAAATATTGGAGGTCACTTAGCTACGTGTACAAGTCCCCACAATAGCTAAGTTTCCCATAAGATTGTTGCCTGCAAACTTTTGCATCAAAAATTCTTTTTCTAGCACACCCAGTGGGATGAACTAAAATTTTCACAATCCAAAAGAGTGTATGAGCCATAGGCCTGTCACTCGGTCTCAAACTACAAGAATCCCTAGCCTACTCATACCACCACTAGTTTCAATCAAGGTGAGAAGTCAGCAGGCTAACACTTCTCCTCTGACTTCTCCTCCGTCCCTTGCGTAGATGGCTAGAAATTTTGTAGCCTGGGATGTTGGTAGCCCTTTGATAGCCCCTGTACCAACCACATTGTGGGCTCCAATCCCAACTTTCACTTTAAAGGTTGTCCCAGAGTTCACTGGGGATGATTCAAAAACTTCAGCGGAGCACTTGCAAGATGTGGTTGATGTATGTCTTGTTCATGGCATTACTAACCTAAATGTGGCTTTGTGATTGCTCGCAGCCTCTTTCAGAGGGAAGGCATTGGACTGGTATTGTACTCTTTTAGCTAATACAGTTAGCACTTAGGATCAGCTCAGAAATCCTTTCTATGAGCACTTCTCAAATAATGGTGAAAAATCTTCACTATATCACCAGCTGGCTAATATAAAGTGGGCTCCTCACAAAGCTTTGGCTGATTTCAATGCTCAGTTTCATTTGACTTGGCAGAGGGTCCCTGTCGGCAGTCGGCCACCTCTGAATCTGGCATTCATGTTCTATCTAAAGTCGATAAATTTCAATTTTTCTATGATGCTACAATCGCTCGGTTGAAATACCTTACTCGATGCATATAGTCTTGTTGTCACCGCAGAGAACAATTTTATTGTTGTCAGAAAGTTGGCACCAGGACCTATCATGCCATTGTTCCTATAATCAACCATAATAGAACCAAAGGTAGCTTCAACCAACATTCTCGTTCCCCCTAGTTCATGTATGTGTACCCAGGAATGACGCCAAGCTTGGCTCCAGTGCCTAACCCCCTGGCGGCTAAGGTGAGCGACATGAGGGAGTAGTTGTGAACTATGAAAATTGAGTTAACTAGTATGAAGCGGCAATAGTACGCCAACCAAAGGCCTGCTTACCAAAACTACCAAGGAAGGAAACCTCCTTTTCAGAAAAATCAATGGTAGGATAGATCTTGCAGTAATACCCAAGCTTAATAGAGCAATCAGGTCGTGCCTATGACTATGCCGATGCAGACTGTCTATCTTAGTTTGAGTAAAGAGCTGGTAGTGGGATAGAATAATCTTGTCGAGGAGATTAATCCATGGTGCTTCCCTTGTGATGATGCACACATGCCCCGAAATTTCTCGCAAGGGAATTTACAATAGAAGATAGCAGAACAACATAGTCAAGGCATCATGCTCGATTCTGGAGGTCATGCATATGCCTCTCAGCAAATGGAGAACATAGTTCTTACCGCTCAAATGAAAGGAATTTATATAGAGCAAGAGCTAGAGATAGCTCTAGACCAGACACTATTTTCTTGGATGGAGGAAGAGGAGTTGATATACCCGAATGACATTCCAGTAACCTAGGCGCCACAAGTATAGTTAGATTACAATACTCATTCCAAGCAGAGGCTCACTGGAGAATTCACGTCCTTGAAAACTAAAGGGGCACCTAATATAATGCCCAATCTATCAACAACTATGTCATCAGTTCCATAGTAGTCTGGTGCCACTGTTCCAGGTTCCAAGAATCCACCTCCAAAAGCAAAAGCTCCCACAGCCACCTTGGCAGTTGCCAAATAGTCAGATGTACCAGCTGCAAGGCAGAAGGAGCCAACTACCATAGCTAATCGGTCACGTATGCCATTCAACATGGTGGAGCATCTAAATAAATCTTCTGCTAATGTTTCTTTGTGGGATATCCTGGCCATCCCGGATCAAAAGTTGCTATTACAGAAGGCATTATCAAGAGAAGAGGGCATGAAGATGCTTGATAAGCCCTCAAAAGATAAGACAACCAATCCAGGCCCAGAAAAAATTTTGGTGAATCAATCAACAGAAAATCAGGTCAGAAAAGAGGGTAAGCCTAAACCCAAGCCTTTCTTTCTAACACTTATCATTGGTAAAAAACTACTGCATAATTGTATGGTTGACTCTAGTGCTAGCACCACCATCATGCCAAAGCAAGTAGCTAAAGCTTTGGGACTCAAATACAAGCCTCTTAAGAAGGGAGTTATGCAACTCGACGGGAACAAGGTTGAAACTCTCAGAGTAATCAAAGGATTGCCTATGACATTGTTTGCTTGCCCCAACATTACTATGAAGCAAGACACTGTGCTCATTAACGTCCCTCCTATGTTCGGGATATGTCTGTCCCGAAAATTCACTGCAAATGTTGGAGGTTACCTCTCTTTGGACTAGTCACACCTAATCCTAAGAACCAAACATGGAGCTAAGATGAAGATATTGTTAAAACCTTTACATTCTGAGCATGTGGCTGATGAAGCCATGATCAATTTTGAGGTAGCACATACCTCAATTACCCTGAAAGAGATGCCCAATGCCAAACTTCTTGAGGATGAAGAAGCAAGTAGTTCCTGAACTGAGAATGAAGAAGCTCTCTTGAATGAATTTATAATTTTAGACCCTTTTGGAAACTATCATGCAACTGGGCTAGGAACAGTCATACATGAGGAGGATCAGATTATGCCCAGAGTGACTAAAGAGTCCGGGAGTGAAGGAACCTCAGAGTTATGGACCTTGCACTTTGACAGAGCAAGATGTAGAGTAGGAGCTAGCACCAGAATATATTTGGTATCTCCATCCAAAGAAAAGACCTTAAGGTCATCTCATTTCCAATTCGCATGCTCAAACAACGAAGTTGAGTATGAGGACCTTGTCCACGGCTTGAGTTTAGCAGAACGAATGGGTGTAAAGAAAATACAGGTGTTCAAAGATTCAAAATTGGTGGTTAACCAAATACGAGGGATATCAGCTGCCAAGAATGTCTGTATATATTCATACCGACATAGGGTCTAGGACCTAATTGAAGGCTTCAAGGCATTGAACATCCAAGCCATACCTAGAGAGTAGAACTCTGAAGCAGACCAAATGGCAACTGTCAAATCTCAGTTTGAGCCAGCTTTTGAGTTAATTGATAACAAACATTCAGTGTGAGTGATCATGCGGCCTACAGTCCCAAATAATGATAAAAAATAGCAAGTGTTTGATAGTGATGCTCATATCGCATCATTTCTATAGTTGTCTAGAGATTTTTCTGACCCATTACAGCCATTACAGCCAAAGATCACTGAGGCCTATGAAGATCAAGTGGTCCAGCTTAAGTCAAACAAGCTTCCTAAAGGTTTGGTTACTCTCGATAATCTGTTTGATTCTGATGATGTGAGAAATGATAAGAGAAATTTTGTAGCTGATAAAGGTGATTAAGCCGATTTGCACATTGAAGAAGATAAAAAGCTTAAGGTCAGCAAAGAAGTCTCACAGAAGAACAAAGAAAGGTTGAAATATTTTTGTGAGAAGTATCTGAGTGTAGTAGCATGGTCATATGATGATCTTAAGGGATATGAACCCAGGATTATCCAACACACCATTGAGCTACTAGAGGGAGAAAAACCCATGCGTCAAAAGCAGAGGCCAGTAAATCCAAAGATCGAGTCATTAATGGCTCAGGAATTAAAGAAGTTGATTAAATCCTGGCTAGTGTTCTCGATCAAACATAGTACTTGGGTGTCAAACCTGGTGCCGATCCAAAAGAAGAATGGTGATATACGACTATGAGTTGACTTCTGAGACCTAAATAGAGCGTCTCTAATGGACCACTACCCTCTGCCTTCCATGGAGGAAATTATGCAAACACTTGCTGGTTCTGAGATGTTTTCAATGTTAGATGGTTTCTTTGGCTATAATTAGATTCGGGTGAAAGAGGAGGACCAACACAAAATGGCATTTACCACCAAGTGGGGAACATACGCTTATGCTAAAATTCCCTTCATAATTTCAAATGCTGGAGTCACTTTCCAACGAGCTATGGATATTGCTTTCAGAGATTTGATAAATAAGATCATTCTTATTTATCTAGATGACCTAATGGTTTTCTCAAAATATGTTGAAGATCATTTTGATCATCTCAAACTTGTCTTCCAGAAGTGCTAGGAGTTCAGGATTTCTCTGAACTCGAAGAAATGTGTGTTTGGGGTCCCACAAAGGAAACTGTTGGGTTATGTTGTCTCAAAGGAATGTATTGCCATCAACCCAAAAAGGGTTAAAGCGATCAAAGAACTCCCTTTACCCGTCAACAAAAAAGGAGTTCAATATTTTTTGGGAAAGATTAACTTCATCAGCCAATTCATACCGGACTTCATAGGGATTGTTTGACCCATCACCTTGATGTTGAAAAAAGACCAAGCTTTCAAATGGACAGCGAAAGCCAAAAAATCTTTCGAACAGATTAAAGAAGTCATCTCTTCTGCTCCCGTGCTGGTTAATATGGATTTGTCGAAAGACTTCTTCATGTACGTCTTTGGTGGTAGCATGAGTATTGCTACTGTTCTGATGAAGAAAGATGATGAAGATAAAAGAGAATTACCCATCACCTTCTATTCGCTCACTCTAAAAGATTATGAGGTGAAGTACAACTTTGTGGAGAAGCAAGCTTTACTATTGTAAAGGGGTTGAAGAATTTATGACACCTCATATCGTGTAACAAGGTGATTGTTTGTGTCACACCCTAGCATGCGTGAATATATTATGGAAGGTGAAATCACTGAGAAACAGGCTAACTGGATAACCAAGATTCTAGAGTATGACATCGAGATCAAGCCAGTCAAAACTATGAAAGGGAAGGGATTGTGCGAATATTTGGCTAGAAACAACAAAGCAATGATTGAGGTTAAAGTCCCGAAACCTGTGCTGCTAAATGAAGAAAGTTCTAGAGATGATTGGCTGGATGACAAAATTAATTTCATGCAAACAGGAAGGTACCCGGCCGACCTCCCCTCATTTAAAAGGCATTTTTATTGACTACAGAATAATAGCTATGTACTCTTGGAGGGAGTTCTTTTCAAGAGGAACTTTAATGGTGTCTTGTTAAGGTGTGTGACACAAGAGCAAGCAAAAAAGATATTGGAGCAATACCACAGTGGCCCAACCGGAGGACATTTTTCAGCAAAAACTACTGCAATCAAGATTATGCATGCTGGTTATTTCTGGCCGATGTTATTTAAGGACTTGTATTCATTGGTGAGGTCTTGCAACGAGTGTCAGTTTTTTGTTGGGAAAAGGAAAAATGTCGCCATGCCACTGAAGCCAATTGTAGTGGAAGAGCCATTTGCTCAATGGGGTCTCGACTTCATTAGCATGATCAATCCATTTTCATCA